>CABFOW010006065.1:0-17340 GCA_902141385.1 Timema californicum
TAAACTGGTGAATTTTATTTTTGTGTGGGCAAAATACAATCTATACAAACACTTTTTCAGGAGCGATTTAAAATATTTAGCGATGTTTCTTGGCCATTGCGTTATCGTCATATATGAATGGCACGAAAAGGGATGTAATAGATTTATCTATTAATTTGAGTCATCTTTCTCATTATATGTGTTTACATCAAAACCCTCTGAGGGTTTAAAGGGACGATGGCACATTTATTGAAACTAGCTTTGATTTTGAAGTAGCCTTATTTGTGATAATTTTAGATTTATCTAATTCCCTATTAATTTGTCATCTTTCTCATTATTTGTGTTTACATTAAAACCCTCTGAGGGTTTAAAGGGATTATGGCACATTTATGGAAACTAGCTTTTATTTTGAAGCAGCCTTCTTTGTGATTTTATTCAAAAGCGAGCATTTGGAATTGTGGCAGTCTTTTTTTGCAAGTTATGCTTTCCATGATGAAAGGATTTGCCACCAAGTCCATTGAGAAACCGAAAAAGTACTACATCAAGTGGTTGAGTAAGGTGTGTTGAATTTGATGGAAAAAAAAAGAATAAAATGGCATTGTCACTGCAAGACCATATGGATTCGACTGAGAAACTGAAAGACAGATTCTCACCATTAAGAATTTTTTCCCCGTCTCAGTTAAAAACAAAGGAATCCAGACAGATTGAACCATAATATCATAAAACATGTGTTATCGAACCATTCAGATTTACTGCGATTAGATCTGAATTCTTTCGCACCACCGTCTATCCAACTGGGGTAGAGATGGGTTGCTTCCTTCCTGTATCATTTGTCAGGTTTGTCTCGCCATAGTTTACGATGTTTTATTGTGGCACTACCGATACGTTGATAGATTCTGTCAAGCTACTGACGTATTTGTTTATTATTTCACAAGGCTCTGCTGCTCTATTTCTTGTTAGCTTTTGGTGAATATGAATTGCTAGACCCTCTTTATATCTATTAAATAATGAACATACAAAATACTTTCCAGAAATGTTTTGGTTTAATCCTTTCTCCACGACACCCCTTCCATCCAAATCACCTTAAGTTAACATTCGAACATCAAAAGCATAAAGTGGCTGGATAGACATGTAATTTCTTCCAATCTGTTCACTAAGAGTTGCTATTCTTCTTGTGATAACTATGTCTTGCTTTCATGTTTCCGAATATCACCTTTCATGCGTCTTTGTAGAACATAAAAGCTTATGTCATAGATTTTAGACGCCTGCCATAACTCATTCCATGACTTACGGCGTTTTTTGGATCAACAATCTTAGAAATTTGTACTTTGTGGTAATTTTTGGATCCTAAGTTATGTTTGTATACCCTAGGTCCTCTTATATAATTAGAGTAAATACCTATTTATTGTATCTCTGTCAATTTAAATAAAAGTATGTAAATATTTTTTTTCATCATAAACACTTATGTACCTATTCAAATATAATATATTTAGAGGAGAAAAGTATAAAAATATTATTATTACTGACACAAATCATAATTTTCCACAAAAAAAGTTTTATAATTTTTAATAATGTTCAAATTTGATTTTGTAAGAAGTAATAAATGAAAACATATATTGATGTTAAACTATCTTCATGTCTTATTAATGATAAAGATGATATTCTGTTTAGTGATCTCTATATTATATTGGATGGACATAAAGACACCCCTTGCAACGGACCAAACCGTGACGCTAAAGTTTGTTGTCTGATTGCTAGCTAGGGGACAGCTTTAATGTTTTTTTCAATGTTCTTGTTTTAAAACGTGTATCTAGTGAATAAAAGCATTTCTTTTAAAAAAATAGTGAAGTATTATAGCTGACTTTACTGACACATTTTCAATAAAGGATACACAAGTCCTTTTTAAATGTAATATTGTACAAATAAAAATAAAATCCTTAATATATTAAACTATATAGCTAACGCCAATGTTGTTTATATTCTGAATTCTGCCAAGACTACAATAAATTTAAAATGGGCTATTAGGTTATATAATGGTTTCAGAAACAATATTATAACTAAAGTTCGATAGCTAAAAAAAAGGTAGCTTTAAACTTAATTACATACCGGTACGTTTAAATTACAAACTTTGTGTTGTTGTTTTACATTTAATTAATCATTTAGGTTATAGGATTATGTTAAGTATTACTATCTTATGAATATTGTTTTAAACCTTCTTTCCATATATTTTATTTTAAAATATCTTGTGAGCATAATATATATTACTAGCAGAAGCACCCGGCTTTGGCAGTGGTAACTCCAGACAACGCGTTTATTTTCTTCAAACAGATATAAAAATAACAATCCCATTTTATTATTTATTCTGACCCATTTTTTAATCAAGTAAACAAAATCAAATCCAAATTTTATTAGTTCGGCTGTGAGGTGCACAGGATCTACTTACCTTTAAATCTCAGACCTTTCGTTTGTTAGATCTCGCCCAAAGGCTTAATAAAGACACACGTTTATTAAAACTCTTATTTTTGATTAATATATAGAAAAATATATTTGTTTTAAATATAGATATGAAATAACAACATAGTTATTATAAATGTATTGAAGTAACCACGTTTTGCCTGGTCAAATATTCTTATTCCTGGTTCTACAATCGGAATTAATGAAAAAAAAATTGGAGTAATTATGATGTAGACTAATATAATATGGCCTAGTAATTGCCTACTAAATTTCTTAATCTGTTAATTTATTGTAGTACTCTACGTATTCTTTTTGATTACCATAAAATAAAAACTATAATAATAATAATTGAGAATAAGCATATATTTAATTAGCTATCTATTAATATATGATTGTTTTGTTTTTGTTTCTTAAAACGTTTGTATGACTTTATTCTGATCACCTCACTCCATTTCCTGTTGAAATAGCAACACGAACGTTATAAGGACATTAACGATGGTGAGAATTCTAATTTTTATTATCGTGTAAATAAGTTGTAATCCTAAGATATATTCCAATTATGTCTTGTTCTAATGTGTTGCAAAATCTTTTTCTTTTCTAGTCTGCTCACAAAACTTTCAGAATCAAGCAGAAGCTTGCTAAGAAGTTAAAGCAAAATAGACCCATCCCTCAATGGGTTAGGATGAGAACTGACAACACCATCAGGTGAGTAAAGAGATTGTGGTTAAATAGTTTTGTTAGATGTGAGATACAATAGATATGCTTTATTTTATTGACTAATACACCGTCCATTCGGCTTGATTTTCATGATGATCTTTTTACTTAAAATTGTATGTTTGTAAATTAAAATATGGCCTATTTACTAATTTTGAAGCATTAAATATTAAACAATAAAGAAACTCCTATTTTAACGCTAAAGATTTAGATGTCAATTTTAATAGCTTACAATAAAATGTGTTGTGTAATCACAGACCTAAATAGATTAAAAGTATAAATTTAAATTGACAAACATCATTACCTAAACTAGAGCTTTGGCATGCTAAGTCAATGGTCCCAGGTTTGATTGCAATTTTTTAACAAATTAAACTGAACTGTAGTTTCCTTTCGCATAGTTTCTCAATTACAATGATTTGCCTGTTGTGTGTTGGTCTTTATTGGCATTTTGATTTAAAATGACAATCTTTTATTGAATACTGGCTGTAGTATCTGATAGCTCATGATACTATTGATTAATCACATGCTCTACTACTACTGCTGTAATTACAATGATTTGCAACTTTTATTTTGATATACATTGCCCCATGTGCACTGGTGTCAAAAGTGGTGCCCATTTAGCTTGATCTTCATTTTAGGAAATAGAAATAAGTCACAGGGGGAAAAATTAGAGAGCCATCTGGTTTTTGGCCAAAAACTGCTGGGTGAAAAGGGAAGCATGAGACAGCATTGTCGTGGTTCTGTTACCAAAACTTGAGGCAATGTCTGCACACATTTTCACGCAGTTGCCTCAAAATGTTACAATAGAACATGGAATTGACTGTTTGACCTGCTGGGATAGATTCTTTGTGCACAATTCCATTAATGTCAAAAAATTATAAGCATCCTCTGTTTGACTCAACCGGGCATGCCATTGAAAGACTTGTGTATGGCCCATCCTTTCTTCCCCGATTGAATCAATTTCTGAGTCTGTTGCTTCCCAAGATCCGAACAAATTTTTGTGCACACATGTTTTCCTTTTTTGAATTCATCTGGAAAATCGCCAAAGGCTATGTACACGACTCCAAATAAAGGACCTGAAAAATCAGCAGATCACCCAGTGAAACTTGGTACATTGACTTCCAAGACATGATAGTGTTATCGTCTAAAGATTCATAGTACTACTATAACTGCTGTCCAGATGGCAGTATTGCTCTGGAAATTTTTTATAACCTCTCGTATACCCACCTCTGAGGCTGAAAAGTCAAAGGCTTCACTCTCGTCTTAGATAGGCTTGTTGATAACTGGGATATCAGGGTTCGAAACCAATCATGTCTACTGAGGCTGGTTATTCCTAAATGGTTTCCCATTCTTCTTCCATTTAACTCTGGTTAGATTACCTCTGAAATGCTTCCTTCCTCTTCCCTACTCCATTAAAGTAATTTCATTTTGTGTATAACCTGAATTGGTAGTAAAACATGGTGATAAAAATAGAACTATATAAAAAAAATCATGCCCTCATAGACTTATCTCCTGGTCATCCAATAAAAAATTAGACATTGTATTGTCCAGGAATTTCCCTGAACATGCAAATAATCAATCTCCACCTTTTTGATTACCTTTTATTAGAAAGATTTATTTAAATATTACAAAAAACATAAGCACTTGGTTATAAACAAAATGTGAGTTATTCCATGTCAAATCACGCAGCAATAGTTGCTTGATCATAATTTAAATTTTTATATTTTCACCATATGTGACTTGCTATAAACTCTTTGTTATTTTTTTTATCTGATATTTTGGATTTATACACAGATTTCCTTGTCACTAGTAAAAACGAGCCTATACAAAGGTTTTGCAAAAAGCTTATTGTTTAGTTTCTATTAGAAATAGGTTTCACTGCCTTAAATTAGATATCCTGGCATTTCAGAAAATGCATATAAATATAACTTAAATAAAGTTTTGATAACTGGGACTGGCTTAATGGGCTTAGTTAGATAATCACTACCTTTTTAATTAAACCTTCTTTGAAATATTTATGTAAATATTATAAAAATGGATGATTTTCCATTGAAATACATCAAATGTTTGGTTTTTTATGCGCCTCATCGTACTTCGTGGTGGCTACAGACGGAAAACCTGGAAAAGTCGGGGAATTTTTGGATGACGGGGAAATGTCAGGGAATTTAACTAAAAATAAGGAAAAGTCGGGGAATTAAAAAATATGTCTAAAATATCCCACTAATTTTGCAACCAAACACTAAAACAAAAGTTAATAGCCTAATACCTAAATAAAATAACATTTTAATTTTTTAAATAACTGATAAAACCGTTTATGTTTAGTAGATACAAACTTTTGTTAATATGTGATCATCCACCATCAAAATAGGAAAAAAGTAGTCTGGGAAAATTGAAAAATGTAGCCTGGAAAACTTGGAAAAGTCAGGGAATTTTGTAAAATATGTTTTGTAGCCACCCTTTACTTTAATGGGCTATCCACATACTTTTACAAATAAGCTCAAATAAATATGTTTTAGAAGCAGTACACCTATATTTGCATACAGACCATTTCATTACATCCAGCTGGGTTTTAAATCCTGACCCATGTTATATAAGATAGGTGATTTTGTTTTATTGGTGCAAGCTCAGGTGATTTGTATTTGTTCTTATTGGTGCAAGCTCCGCTGAGATATCCCCTCACCCCCATTCTTACCCCTTTAAGCTAATTTATTTTATATACAGTGTTGTCAAAAACCTTGATAACATGGTAAAAACTGATTTTCCATTTTAGAAGGGAAAAATCAGGGACAACTCAATATAATTAGAAGAATCCCTTATTTCCTCCTCTGAACCATGGGGATGTGTTGTAACTGCATATATTTCCCCAACAAACTCAACTCATCCTGACAGTTTAAACAATTAACAGTTCTCTCATGGCTTTTTTGTTGCTGACTGACAGCTTGTAACACTACTATAACAGGCCCCACTGTTTGGTGCCATTTGTAACAGCTTCGTGGCTTGCCCTTTCTATTGGGATGCCCTTTGTAACACCCCTCGTTTGGATGCCAATTGTAACGTCACTAATTAGCTTGTTCCTCGCTGGTCCCATTTGTTACGCCACTAAGTTGCGAAGTCTATTGCTATGGGTCCACGTTGTGCGCCTATTGCTATTTTACGTCATAGTTATTATCACTCCCCTACATTGGGCTTCACTTTTTGTGACAGAAATAAATAACATAAGATAAAGTTGATTTTAGTTTATTCAATGATAATTATTGATACTTATATTGAAAAACTACCATGTTGCACGAGAGCCGAGCACACGTCCGTCCGTGACAATGACTGGCATCACATTGACTTCTGAAATTGCACCACTCGTGATATATCTCGGTCCAATACAACTTACTAGAATGTTTAGTTCGCGAAAACGTATAGAAACACATAGAATGTTAGAGAACCGGAAACTGCCTCAAATTAAACATTACATGATTCTGGGTTGTTCGAGAGCAGGAAGTTAATTTTTAAAAGACTTTAACATTGTAATTTTGACTCAACTTTACGTCACACACTGAAGTTAGTTACAGTAGCTGATGCCTCCTAACTTCAGGGCGTGAACTTAAAAACAAGAAATAACTTGTAATTTCCTAGTTAAAATCTGGTAACTATCATATCTGAATAATTTAGAAGATGACATGCTTTAACAGTCAAGTAATAAAATATATAATTAAGAGGAGAATATTGTCAATGCTTTCAAATATTTATTAGGGTCAAATCAGGGACATTACAAGCTGACAGCTTTGAAAAGTAACTAGACCAAATTATGTATCCCTATGCCGAAACATATGATATGCAAAAGCATGTGTTTAGCAGCTGTCACTTCAGACAGACAAAATATAATTTCTATACAAGAAACATATATGCCTTTTTTATTTATTTATTATTGACCTTTATGCGTTAATGTTAGGCCTATTATTAATTTTTTCCACAATATTATAATTTTAAAAATTATCATTTAATCCCATATTAGTTTTTATTATCATAACTTAAATATGATTATTTGTTAGTAGTATTATTATTAATAACATTATAAATGTAAAAAATCTGAAAGTGTATTATTACACGAAGAAGAAAAACACTGTCATAAACCTTTCAGAAAACATTCTAAAGTAGTTTAAAGTAAGGAGTGGTAATAATTAAAGTTAAAGACTTAGATAGAAAACTCAGGAATAGTTATAACAAAATATATAGATTTTCATTTTAATGAATTAGATAATTTTAAAATTGGTAGATGAATTAAGTAGCTTTTAATATTCAAAATATTGGTTATACTTTGCTTTTAATGTGCAACAAAATGTCATGTAAAAAATTTCAATAAATTGATACAACAGTGAATTAACATGGGTTGACAAGTCTAAAATACACATATAACATATTACAATTTAGTTACAAAACTGGATACAACAAATTAAGGACAAAAACAAAGTTAAATATCAACAGTGTTGTAAATTAGATAATAAAATTGGATTGGTTCAGTCCCATTGCTCCTTGTGATGGTTAGCCATTAGAATGATGCTGATATATATTCTTCTGACATGTTTCGGTATAAAAATACCATAATCATGGACAACTTAAAATGAAATTAAAGAACCAGAAGAAAAATGGTTTACAAATATCTTAATAAATTACCGTTATATTAATGACTTTGTAAAAGACAATTAATATACCAACATCACTGTGCGGGATTAGATTCACTAGGCCTACTCTTAAATAGTTATAACAAAGTCTCTAATAAACTACAATAACTTTTAACGAAGTCTTAGCTTGGTATTTATTTAATCAAAACTGGAGAAAGACTCACAAGTATTTTTTACTACACTTCACAGATTTTTTGGGAATACTATTTATTTAAGTTTTGATACACTTAAATTTTTGAATAATGTATATCAATCACTGAGAAACACTTGCTATTTTTTAATCACACGCTTTAATGTTATATTAGATAAATAATTATTCAAAGATCACTAAAAACTTGTTTATTTTCCAAGGATAAAACACACACTGAAATAATATTTAGAAAAGAACACACGGATTACTAAGTAGCCGAATTAATATTAAAAAAAGATGCTTTTATTCAAATTTGTAACAAAATTATTAACAATAGCATAGACATGCCTAAATACAAATCAATAGTATTCAACTATAAAATATATGGTTCTTCAACTTGTTGACTCACTCATGTGGTTTTATTAACTGTATTTTATACGATAATTCACTTTATTGTATATTTAAAATTGTTAGATTTTAGTTATGAGAATAACTGTTTTGTTGGTTGTTTAGTATTGAAGTTTTCTTTTGCTGTTTAATTCAAATTAATTATTAAAAGCAAGAGAACATTAAAAGTGGCCCTATATGCTGAAAACAAATATGACCACTGGATAGAAGCTATGCTTCCAGTTGATGACGTAGTGGGACTTGTTGCAGGTTGGACGGCGAGTTGTAATAATACTCGTGTTTATAAAATTTAAACTTTATATTATTTTACAAACATTTTGTATGTTTTTTTCTCTTTATTATCACACACCATTTATTTATGTTAAAGATATGCGAGGGCAGCTATAAAAATATTAATAACTGAATATAATACCATTAAATGTAAAATTTCACGCTATTTAACCTGTAGTTGCCACAAGAGTTAAAAGTAAAGCGAGAATGAATTTAATAGACTTTTTCTCTCTTAAATTTGATTATGGAAAATAAAACTATGCTGTAATCTTTGGGGAAGTATTGTTAAAAGGGATTGATAATATTTTTAGTGAAAATAATCATAGTAATTAGTAAATAATAACTATTTCCAAATAGGTTGACAAAAGTTACTTTCAGACAATGTTGACGTTACTGATACCATCTGCTAGTTGTCATGTAGAACCAAAGCAATGATAATTCCACTGTACCTTACTTTATGATTAATCTGATGAAAATACAAATATCATTCCTTTGTTTTAATCTGGAAATGAGAACTCCTTATTGTAAACCTGGAAAGCACAAATAACTTTGTAACAACAATATATAATGACAACTATTCATTATATACTATTATAAACAAGTGCTACTTTTGACATAAAATTTTAATTAATGTGAGAACAAATATCTGATATGTGCAGTTAATTAAGTTTTGTTTTCTTTACAGATACAATGCAAAGAGGCGCCACTGGAGGAGGACAAAGCTGAAGCTTTGAGTATGTGCGGTGTGTTTTCTGGAAACTTTTGTTTGTATTGGTATCTAAATAAATATTGATAAGTGAACATTTGAGAAGACTAAGTTTTTCCAACCCTTTCCTTTTGACTTACTAATTTAGTCCATATGTGAATCAACCTAAAACATAATAGGCCTATTGCTGTATTAGGAAAAGTCTTCTTTACTTAGTAATTTTGTATTTACAAATCCTAATTTAAATTTATTTTGAAAGATTAATGCTGTACGCTATTTTATATTATGAAATAGCTTTACATAAACGACTATTAAATTATCTCGGTCGGGTGAACTGGGGGTGGTTTTGCCTAAATGGTTTTCCACTCCACGCAAATGCGGGTTCACTTAGTCTAATTTAACCTTTCCAATTCCTAATCCATTAGCGTAATTAGTACTTAAAGCATATAACCCGAACCGGTAGTAAGACGCAGTGCTAATATATTATTATTATATCTCTTAAATTTGATTATGGAAAATAAAACTATGCTGTAATCTTTGGGGAAGTATTGTTAAAAGGGATTGATAATATTTTTAGTGAAAATAATCATAGTAATTAGTAAATAATAACTATTTCCAAATAGGTTGACAAAAGTTACTTTCAGACAATGTTGACGTTACTGATACCATCTGCTAGTTGTCATGTAGAACCAAAGCAATGATAATTCCACTGTACCTTACTTTATGATTAATCTGATGAAAATACAAATATCATTCCTTTGTTTTAATCTGGAAATGAGAACTCCTTATTGTAAACCTGGAAAGCACAAATAACTTTGTAACAACAATATATAATGACAACTATTCATTATATACTATTATAAACAAGTGCTACTTTTGACATAAAATTTTAATTAATGTGAGAACAAATATCTGATATGTGCAGTTAATTAAGTTTTGTTTTCTTTACAGATACAATGCAAAGAGGCGCCACTGGAGGAGGACAAAGCTGAAGCTTTGAGTATGTGCGGTGTGTTTTCTGGAAACTTTTGTTTGTATTGGTATCTAAATAAATATTGATAAGTGAACATTTGAGAAGACTAAGTTTTTCCAACCCTTTCCTTTTGACTTACTAATTTAGTCCATATGTGAATCAACCTAAAACATAATAGGCCTATTGCTGTATTAGGAAAAGTCTTCTTTACTTAGTAATTTTGTATTTACAAATCCTAATTTAAATTTATTTTGAAAGATTAATGCTGTACGCTATTTTATATTATGAAATAGCTTTACATAAACGACTATTAAATTATCTCGGTCGGGTGAACTGGGGGTGGTTTTGCCTAAATGGTTTTCCACTCCACGCAAATGCGGGTTCACTTAGTCTAATTTAACCTTTCCAATTCCTAATCCATTAGCGTAATTAGTACTTAAAGCATATAACCCGAACCGGTAGTAAGACGCAGTGCTAATATATTATTATTATTATTATTATAAAAGTACCAGTACCAAAATTAACCATAGTTTATTGTACTGATAAAATCAATTATTATTTAAGTTACGATAATTTCCATTTTAATACTAATAATAATATTCACCAACACGAAATCCAAACAGGATCTTTCTAAACTTGATTTTCATTCTATGCCACAGTACAAAAAACTCATTTTATAAGTCGATTAGAACAACAAAATGTATTATAAGTTTTCCTAGCTTTAAACTCTAATTATTTAGTTAGCAAACCAATTAGTTTCCAAATTTATTAACTATGTTCAACAAAAAATAAGTTTAGAATATTTATTAATACAAGTATATATTTTAAAAATGCCAAAATGTTAATTTTGAATGAGAGGCCGAAATGAGTTTAATAGCCTACATTTTACCGGATAAGAAGCATCCTCAACGAAAATACAACCAAGAGTAATTTATCAAAGCAAACACAGCGGTATATATTCACTCTATAGCTCAAACTGAAGCATGCAAGATAGAAACAGGGAGGGAAAGAAGGTAAAATATTGGACATACATTTGATGGAAGTTTGATTTACCTTCTATTCTGTGCCAGAACCTTATAGAAGGTCCTTCTATATAGATCCATATTTTTCTGGAGGCTTGTAGTTGAGTCTCGTCTGTTGGATGCGGCGGCGATGAATGAGATAGGAACTAGATTTATGTGACTGGGTTTGTTGAGCGGAGTGGGTCATGTTGTTTTGATGCTCGTGTGTTATTTAAGATTTAAGTGGGGAGGGATGTTTTGTCAACAGCAGGCTTAGATGAGTTGCATTAACCATTATATATTTTGTAGACAATAGTACTGTTCTTATGTTTGTAACTTCAACAGATGTTACATTATTTCCTCATTGTTTATTTAACTAGATTATTTCATTTATTTACTTATTTTGGTCGAGTGTTTCTGCAACAATGTATATTATTTAGTTTCACAAAACATAAAGAGTTTTTGGTAAATTTCTCTCTTTTAAGATAAGAGTCTCGGAGAACAACCAAGTGTAAATTATTTAGTTTTCTTCTTTGACTTATGTGATTTTGTGATGAGCATAGACTCATTTGTCTAGTATCATAATTTTGTCAAGAATTTAATTAATCTTTAACTGTTTTCAGCTTATAGCCGGGTCGGCTTACAAAAATTACTCCCCTCTATCTTTCCACAGTTTTTTCTCTTTAATTTCTTCCATTCTTTACCTCTCACTTGCACACTTTCTGTTATCTACTCCTCCCATCTCTTTCTTGGCTTCCCTTGCAGTTATTTTCCAAATACTTCATTAAAAAAAAGCATTCTCCCTTTTTTTCATCATTACATGCTTGTACCATCTCAGTCTTTCTTCCTCTACTATCTCATGTACTCCCTATATCCCCACTCTTTCTCAAATAACTTCATTCCCATAGCCTCTACTTTCATAGTTTCTCTTAAATTCATTGTCTATGTTTCTGCTGCATATGTGACATTGGGTACAAATTACGCCATGTACAACACTTCAAGGGCACTTATCTTCTCCATAAGAGGTCTCTTACACACCTCTAAAACAACTCTCCCTGCTGTCCTCTTCTCATTACATTCTATCTATTTCCACCTTTTGCCTCACTCACGTTTACAAGATATTTATGCCTTATCCTCTTACTTGTCATTACCATTACTTCACACTTTGTCATGCTAAATTTCATCCCACACTCTCTCACTTCCTCATTCCATTCCTGTAACTTCCTGTACTTCCTCTTCCTTCTCCCCCCATACCATCAAGCCCTCAGCAAACATCATGGCTTTCATTCTCTCCTCCCCAAGTTTTCCTGACATTTTGTTCATTAGCATTTCCATTACAAATAGTAATAGTGAGAGGGCACACCCCTGCTTCCCTTCATATGTTATTTGGAACCACTCCAGTCTCCCACTCTTCGTATTAATCCAACTCCTGTTATCCTCATACTTGCTATTCCACTCTCATTACAACTTCTCTTTCAACTTTGGCCTCCTCCATCGCTTTCCAAACTTTATTTCTAATCATGTTATCTATCAAATGCCTTCTCCACATCCATAAACACCATTACCAAGGCTCTTCCATATTCATTACTTCTTTCCATCAGCTGTCGTATGGCAAAGATAAAGAATTTTGTAGACCTCTGTTCTCTAAATCTGTGCTGTTACTCTCTCCACCTTTAATTTTATTTGTATTCGCTTTTCCACTATCTTCTCATATATTTTTGTACCATGGCTCGTCAATATGATCCCCCTATAATTTTGATATCCCTTTCTGTCTCCTTGACAAAAGTATTATACCCCCTCTTTTTACAGTCTTCCGGTACCTTGTTCTCCTTCCAAATCACTCAGCACTCTGTATAACCATTGTATACCTACTTCACCTGCAGTGCATATCATTTCCACATTCACTTCGTCCACACCCCATGCTTTTCCTTGTTTCATCCTCTTTCCATGTGGGATCTCTTCCCTCTTATGCTATTTCTTCCTGCTCCTCTTTTTTACTTTCATCTCTTTCATCCTCCTCTCCTCCTTTAATGTTATTTCTTATTATCTTTTCCATTATTTTCACACATATTTCTCTACAATGGCACATCACCGTTATCCACCTATAGTTTGTACATCTCGTTTTTTCTCCTTTCTTGACAATAGGTATTATAACCCTCTTTAAAATCTTCTGATACCTTGTTCTCCTTGCAAATCATCTCAAATCATATCTCATCCATAGTTCCTTTTCTTCTTCTCCTGTCAGCATTATTCCTTTGTCATCCATCATTCTAGCTTGTGTTTTCTCCTTTGTATTGTTTTTTACCTGGCTCTATAGCACTTTCTTACTTTCTTCTACGTCCCATTCCAGCATTTCTGTCCATTTTTACATCCAATCCTTTCTGGCTTCCCATACCACCCCTTTGTCTTTTCTTCTTCTTCCTATATTCTTCCTCTATTTCCTCATTCCTATTCTTAAAACACCTAAATGCTTTATTCTTCTCCTCCACTCCTCCCTACATCCTATCACTCCACCGGGGTGTCTCCTTCCACTTTCTATTATTACTTGTCCTCTCACATACCTCCTCTTTAGCTCCCACCAAACCACTCTTAAACCTTTTCCATTTAAACTCTACACTTTGTATCTCATCCTTGGGCATAAAGCTTCTTTCTTTTCTTAGATACTGCTCTTTTTCCTTTTCACTATTTTTAGCCTCCACATCCATATTACCCGCCTCAGTGGCGTAGTAGGCTAACGCGCTAGTCATGTTGAGCTCGACTGCTGAGGACGGGGAGATCGAGGTTTGAATCTCGGTCGGGTGAACTGGGTGCGGGGGGGTGTTTCCAAAATGGTTTTCCACTCTCCCTCCACGCAAATGTGGGTTCACTTCCTCTAATTCAACCTTCCCAATTCATAATCCATTAGCGTAATTAGTACTTAGAGCATATAACCCAAACAGGTAGTAAGACGCGGTGCAGTGATAAATAATAACAAAAACATCCTTATTCTTCTTTTTTGTCTTGCTACCGTTCTCTTACATTCCCATCCCTTTATGTCTGTCACCAACAAACAAACTGTGGTCACTATCCAAGGACCCATTTGGTATTACCTTGATGTTTACAGTCTGACTTTCCATTTCTTCATCCTGGAGAAAGTAGTCAATCACTGACTTTTGCTCCCATTCCCAACTTTCTTTCTTTCTTTCCTATTTATACCAACTGTTTGCCACTTTCATTTTATTTCTTGCACATAACTCCAACAGCCTTCTACTCTTCCTGTTTATATCTCCCCATCATTCTTGCTCTAACACCCCCTCAATCCCCCCTCTCTTTTTTTAATTTAATTTAATTTTAATTAATAGTTTTAATAACATAATTTTTTAATTCATAGCTTTGCTTATAATACCAAGAAAAATGTATATTTTTAGTCTGGAAAACCTGGAATTCAAGCAATTTCAAACTTTAAAATAATTTGTATCAACCCTGATTACTTTAAACATAACATAAAATAAATTCAAAACTAGGCAAACATGGTTTTATGTTAGTTAAAACTTTGCAGGTCTTTGTGTAGTATCTATAATTTTTTTTTCAATGGAATGGTTGAAAGAGAATGATTTTTTTCTGTTCTAATATGCACTGTATAAACCAGTGGTTTTCAGCCTGGGCTGAATGGAACGGAAAAATTAGGAAATAAGGTTAAAAATCATATATAAATTAAAGGTGTTTTTTTATTTAAATCACTTTTCCAAAGTAAATAAGATAAGTATTTCTTGTATTGGCAACACCAGCTGTAATAAATTCTGTGACCAGCCAAAGGTGTGCTTACACATTTTATTTTCAAGCTCTCAAGCATTGGATTCAGCCCCCCCCTCTTCTCATGTCTCCTCACTACCCACCCCCCTACGTAAAAGGCTCCCAAACTTTTTGATAAAAGAAGACCTTGCACCAGAAAAAATATATGCTGAAGCCCTCATAGCATTTCTTACACTAAAATTATGACATTCCTGTGTCCAGGTGTTATTTTTCACTTTTCAGAATATGATATTTAATAATGATTGCTTACAGTAGCTCCATGGCTTCTTTGGTGCTGACTGACAGCTCACAGCTGACTTCTGACAGTCAACATTTAGGTATATGCCTAAAATTTGACTGTCAGAAGTGAAAGCTGCTAAACACACGTTTTTGCAGATCTGGTTTGGCGTAGGGATACATAATTTGGTCTGGTAACTTTTCAAAGCTGTTAGTCAGCACCAAAGAAACCATGGGGCTACTGTAGTGTAAATGAAAGACTATTAGAACATATGAATGAGTTTGTGTATCTGGGCAGAATATTCTCTAAAAATGAAAGAATAGATGGTGAAATTGACAGACGAGTGAATGCATCTCGGAGAGTAGTTGGATGTTTGTGGATCATTGCAAGGAATGGAGTATTAAAGAGGTAAAGATGGCATTAATTTAAAGTGTGTTAACACCAACATTGTTTTATGGATGTGAAGCGTGGGTTTGTCAGGAGAAATACAAGAGCAAGATGAA
Organism: Timema californicum; assembly: GCA_902141385.1. Lineage (NCBI taxonomy): Eukaryota > Metazoa > Arthropoda > Insecta > Phasmatodea > Timematidae > Timema > Timema californicum. The sequence continues at coordinate 15,821 of CABFOW010006065.1, forward strand.
TGCGGTTGGAATGAGATATCCAAGAAATTTATGTGGGGAAACATGTATGGAAAATGTCGGTAATGAATGGGTGCTAAAGGAATGCGGGTTAAAAGAATCTAATAGGTCAATGTGAAAGAAGTTTGTTATGTTGAGAGGGCGAGTGTGGATCTAGTGACACAATTATTTGAAGGTAATGTGGCTCAAAAGGGAGGGGTAGGCTATGTAAGACTTGAATCACTATGACTATAACTAATATTGGCTAAATATGTTAGACAAATGTGTGAAAAAAGAAAAAACATTTAGCATTTTAAGAATAGAAGAGGAATATGCAAGGATAGGGAAGTGTGGAGAAAGTTAGTAGGGCTGTATTAAGTACAAAGTTTTTTTTATAGCTATATGCGCCAGTTTTTCTTGCCTTTGCTTTAAGGGAATGCTGTGATTAGGTAGGTCATTTTTACAAGTAGAAACAAAACAGAAAATCTCATCTTCTGACTGCACCTTTGGCAAACGTCCTTTATTCAAATTTGAATAAATTGGTAATCCTAATTACTGTTGCTATTTTATAGTGTGAAAAACAAAGAATACTATAAAATTGACTCATGAAGCCTGAGATAACTGGTAGAGCTGAGGGATTTGCGGCGCACAGTTTGAAAAATGCGTCCTTAAGCTACTGTTGCGGCCATGTGCAACACCACCAAATCTCTGACTCTGATGCTCATAAAATTAAACAGCATTGTCGGCTTGAAAGGGAAAGTGATTTGTGGTGTGCGCTATCAAACATCAAACCCACTTTACAAGAACTGATGAAAACAAGTGCCAACAATCATGATAATCATAGTTTTTTCCTTTCATCTTGCCAGTGTCAGATTGATTTTTGTATAAAATAAAGAAAGAAATAATTAGAAAACATTAATGGTATGGCGCATCACACAGACTTTCTTTTGCTTTTATCTTAAAATAGCTATTTACTAAAAACTCACAGGATTTGTGAAACAAAATAAGTATTTACATTGCTGTAGAAACAATACAACAAAGACCATAAATGAAATAATATACACTGTTGCTTACTCTGTTTTAGGAACTAGGAATCCTCTTAGAGAAAAATTGAGAAAAGAGAAACATCTTTGTCCACCAAAGAGCATAAGAATCAAATTCATTTTCAAAGACCTGAATTAAAAAGTATATATAGGCCTATTTGTTTATAGCTCAAACTATTGGTTCTATAAAAATATATATTTCAAAAAAAGTGTATGTTGAATAGAATTACAACTTTACAATGTTAAGTTATTTCATGTATATCTCAAATAGTTGTGGGAAAATGATGAAAATTGTAAAATTTCCTTAGTGTAAAGTACCCTCAAAGTCATTTTCATAAGAAAATGAGAATTGTCATCTTGTTTATAATTATAAACAGTGTCTAGATATAAAATTTAATCAAAATTGTTAGAGCAAATTTTGAGAAAATAATTATTTTCTATTTTTGCTCTTTAATGACCTACCCTTAATTTTAGGGTTAAATGTATAGTTCCAAAAATACC
>CABFOW010006065.1:17434-35776 GCA_902141385.1 Timema californicum
GGGACCTTATGAAAACTCCAGATACCAAGTTTTAGGCCAAACAGTAAAATAGTTTTGGCTCTAGCCTGCGGTACAGATGAACAGTATTGCAAAAACAACTTTTTTTGTTCCAGGGGGTCATTCATTAAATGTTGATATTTATCAAAATCTTGAGTTCGAATTTTTTGACAATCACAACAATATTTCCTCTCTGAGGTGTTGAGAGAAAGTAAAAATTTTGTTCTAAACATCCCAAAAATCAGAGCTTTGGAGGGTGTCTGCTGAAAAAGGTTGGGAACCACTGGTATAAACTATCAAAACATTTAACTTAACTCTTAAGTAGTGTTGAACCTGTTTTCTAGAGTACCATGTTTCTGCTCCACATATCTAAGGTACTTAGTTAAAAGTTAATAGGTGTAAGAGATCTGCTTCCTGATAACAGATTGCTTTGGACACAGAAGTCTCTATTTATAAGTTTGTTTTTCGTAAGACTTTAGAAGTTGGCTGTACTTGGTATTTCTAAGGGCCATTTTTACGGTCTGTTTACGGATGAAATCTCTGCCAACCAAATAAATGATCATCAATGGGTGAATCAAAATGCATCACTGACAGTAAAAGAAATGGTTACCATTTTACAAACTTTTATTTACTTGCCTATAAGGTGGGGGTGTAGAGAATGCGAAAATGGGTGAGGGTTTTGGCAGTTTTTATTGCAAAATTTTTTTGGACAACATTATTAAGATATTGCTTCAGTACAAGCATAAGAGGTTAATTTTCTTCATATGGTGATACTGATAGTTTTTTAATCTAATGAACACAGCAGCATTATCTAACACACTTTTAAATGAAGAGAAAAAGTTGTCATTAAATTCCAGGACATCCTTGACAGGTATTCAACAACAGTGTTGAGATCACCATGTGACGAAAATTAAACTCTGTTTTTATTGAAGAAATATTTGATTTATTTTTACCGACAAGAGTTTTGATACAATAACTGCACAAAAAAAACTTACCTTTTCTCATTTTACCTACATCCTTACCTTATAATATATTTTTAGAAAACACTAAATAAAGGGCATCTTTATTTTAACTAGAAATATATACAAAATAAAATTGTGAACATTTTGATTGAGGTTACAGAATATTTTTGAAATTTTTTTCTTTTGATAAGTTTGATTGAACAGTTTTATCCTTTTCCATTAGTTGACACACTACCACATGCGTGAAGAATAAGTGTATGTGTGCAATATTAAAATATTGAAAGGTTTAAGGCTTGTCGAAAAGGCTATATTGTGTAGCAATATTTAATACTTTATAATAAGATGTTGAACAAGTACAGTATATGGAAACAGTTACTAAGTGACATTTACGGTAGCATTACCATAGCTCAATGATGCAACAACCAGAATGGATGCTTTGAACAGATCATCCTATTAGAGTTCATCACATGACACAGACAACAGAACAAATTGAAAGACTTGTTTGTTCACAGCAAAGGTAAAAGATCGCCTAGACTGTTAATATAATAGTTAGGCATGTAGAGTTCATTAGTTGCATCTTTTAGTTTGTCGATACCAGACAGCACAAATAGAGTTTGGAAACCACATTTGGTTCCTAACTGAACATCTTGAGTAAGCCTTAAACAAAATAGAAACATTACAACAAATTAGCAAACTGAGGTTTCAATGATTTATTTTAATTTGTTTAGTGGTTGTTGTTCAAGCCACAGTACTAGTAAATGCTTGCCTTTGTTGTTTTTTTTGATCTGCATTTAATTACACATATGTGATGGTGAAGGTATAATCTAGAATAAATTTATTCACTTTTGCATTGAGTTAGATTGGGAAATAATGATCTAAAGTAATTGAATTCTAAGATATGATAATAACTGGATTTATCAGAATAATACAAAATATTATAATCAAACACTTTTCAATTAATCTTATTCCATAAAAAAAATATAAAGCCTAAAACAACTAGGCCTAACAAAAAGTATTTTAACTTTAATTTGACTTTGAGAATATTTCATATGCTCGATTTGAATTTGCTTCAAATTAAAAAGGTGGACTTAGCACACCCCTAGTAAGAAACCATTCAGTACAGCTAACTGAGATTTAGAACATGAGTCTACTCGTAGACAGTCCAATGTATTGCTAGAGTGACACTTTAAACCAGGGCTATTCAATTATTCATCTAAGCAGGCCACTCCAAAAAATCATAATATTTGGTGGGCCAGACAATTCATTTCAATCTGGCAGCAATTTGGAATGTTATTAGATTATACTTTTGTAGGTTAAAAGTTTGGGGGATAGGGGGTGGGAGTGAAATGTAACTTGATATAATATTGACATATTTAAATGAAATTTAAAAAAATTAAAAGTTAACAATTTTCATCATCAAGCTTCCTTATATTATTACTACTCAAAGTAGAAAGTGCCATTATAGAAAATTCAATAAGACTAATTATAAGCAAAGTACTCCGCGATTGACATAAATAACGCACAAACAATAAGGCAAATATCAACTGGCAAAATACAGGCTGCTGTTGGTTGGAGGGGAGAAAAGGTGTGAGTCACTCTCAGCCACCCTGTCGCCCAGCCACCTGCATTGTTCAGGGTCAAAAGAAAGAATATGTTATATAGCTCAGCTGTTATGTGATGGCGCTTGAAGGGAGTGATACCAGGTCTAGAGTGGGGTACGCACACTGCTGTAGGGTAAGCTCGTACTCCCTTGTAAACACATGATGTTGGTGTGATGGTGGCACCAAAGACCGAGAAACACAGCTTGCAACTTCCCCCACCACTAATAAGAGACTGAATTTCTTTGGCCGTTCAAGGTCAGGTGTCTCAACACACCGTCTGAACAATACGACACATCTCAAGTGATACAGTAGTTGGAATTTAAATCTGCGGAGCTTGGCGGGCCGGATGTGGCCCATGGGCCGCCAATTGAATAGCCTTAGACCATGCAGCTCTCAAAATAAGTCTTTAGTAGACTGCTATCATCTGTATTTTATAATAATTGTGAGCTTAGAATTAATATCTTTTAAAATGTTTTACAAACTCATGATAAGGGATAGTCCTTTGAATCCTCAAAACCGTTGAATTGTTAAAGATATTCAAGATTCGAGGATTTGAAAAAATTTGAGAATTGAAATAAATAAAAATAGGAATCTTTTTCAAATCTTTAATATGGATGGCTTTTAGTTATGATACTTGCCAATGGTTTAGCCCAACATAATAAGCCTGCAGGATAAATCTAACAAGAAGACCAATAATTTGCCACTTAACTGAGAATAACAAATTTAACAAAAAAAAAGTTAGATTTATATTTTTCTCTACAAATTTAGTATTAATTTTAACAAAGAAAAAAAATCCAATTGAGAAAAGTTAATGTCTTATGACTTTTTTTTATGTTTTTTTAAGATTCGATTTTGAGATTTGTAGATAAATTGGTTTGGGTTCGAGGAAAATTGGATTTTATTCATCCAGACTCTTTAAACTACTAAATTGCACTTGAATATTTTGTGAAAAAGCAGTGAATATCATTGATGGTGTTGGGGGACATTGCCTCACTCTGAAAAATTACACCCTCTCACACCACCTAGAATAAATTTGGTCTTTAAATTAATTTTATTCCCCTCTTATTTTAGATTGGTTCTCGAATAGTTTAAAATAAAATGCAATTAAGGACCACTTTAAATTATTATTATTATTATTATTATTAGCACCGCATCTTACTACCCGTTTGGGTTATACGCACTTACGCTAATGTGTAATGGTAGGGTGAGTGTGAGATGAAGTGGAGGACCTACAGTTTTAACGTGGAATCCGAACCACGGTGGAGGCCTGGCATTCCCCACATGACCACTTTAAATATCTTCTTGAAACATATAATTTTCTTAACAATTTCCAGGCAAGCACCGCTCTAAATATCTTTTAGGACATCCAAATTCCATGCAAATAAAATGAACCATCAAAATTTGTTCAAATATATGCTTATAAATCCTTTTAAAAATTTTCCTTAATTTTAAAATAGAATTAGTTCTAGGAATATTTCTTCCAAAAACTAATTATTACATTCCATATGCACCTTTTTAAGCAAGAATAATAATGTAATTTGGCTTTCAATTCTATTCATGTATAACTTATCAAGCTTTAGCAAATACTTAGAGATGGGACGTTCGATCTTATCGAATCCTATGATATTTGAGAGATTCAAGATTTGTAAAAATCTCCAAAAAGGATCTAGAATACAATTATGAAGGCCTTGACTTGATATAAGAATTCAAGACTTTGCAAAGTTTGACAATAATTCAGAATTCATGAACATGTCTGATGCGAGATCACATGTGAAAAGGCCAAGGATTAAGTCGGTATTTTGTGTAAATCTTTATTCCATTTAAATTAAAACGTGATCATTTACACACATGGATTCTCTCACAAAATCATTTAGGTGAATGGGCAGGTTACGTTTCATGGAACTAGTGTTTTCTTTTACTTTTTATACTAGGTATATGAATACCAGAATTTTTTATAATAGTCAGCTTCACAATAAAATGTTTCATTTCACTATGCAAAATTGCAATTTCTTCCTTGGTTGATGCTATTAGTTAGATGCAATTTCCTAAATCTTTCTTTGTAGATTAGATACTGTGACAGTGAATTGAAAGTACATCAAATATCAAGACACACTATCAATAGAACAGTATCAAAAGAAACCAATTGCATACATAAGCCTTTAGCTTCATCAACTTTTTTCTTTATTGTGTCATTAGAGTATTGTTAAAGTGCATTGACAACACAATTGAAACAGTTTCTAAAGAAATGGATTCCTTTATAGTTAGATACCCAACTTGTAGCACTGTCCAATCCAAACAAAATTTGTGTTTGTGAAAATATGTCGTGGCCTAAAGGTGAAGTAGATTGAAAAGCAAAAATTTAAAGTCCAATGGTTTCACCAACGAGCTGAACATTTTTGGACACATCCATGAGAACCAAATTAAGTCGGTGTGCACGACAATGTATATATGGACATTGATTGCTGGACATTTCTCAAATAGAGGTTTGGACGCCATTTAAGGCACCCAACATCACTGAAGCCACATCATATGATTGGCAAACACCATTTTTAATATCAAGACCAACCAAATATAAAAACAATGCTATTTTATTTGACAATGCCGGCTGTTCAGTTCTTATAACTCAACAAAACCAAGAAATTGTTCCTTAATTTCTGCTCCAAGAACATATCAAATGCATATGCTCATCTGTTCTTTGTGCCCTTCAACTCGTGCTTCATCAACAATAACACTGTATACTATGGTACCGTCATTGATTTCTTTGGCAATATCACATGTAATTACGTGAGTCGCAGCTTGTAAAAAGTAATTTTAAATTAATTTTGATGTATTTTTAGCATTTTTTTGGGACGCTGGCTAGATGAGACTTAAAATATTAATTTTCCAAGGATATTAAATTAATGAGTTCTTAAAAATTGCCTGGGATGCTAAATGCTCGAGAGTGAGTATTAGCTATTACCTTCACTCTTAACAATCTCAAAACCCTTGCTATATCTGGCAAACCATTATTTTGATGTGCAGAAAAAAGTACACCTCTAATTGATTTTAATTTTTCTCGATTTTTTGTAATTGTTTTGTTAATTTGAACAATGACAGGTCCACTTTTCTTTGCTCTTAGCCAAGATATCTCATTAGATGAGCTGCAGTTTTATTGTTTCTTTGCCATATTTCCTATTTGTTTCCAATCCAAATAACCTTTCTTCACTAATGCATCTTAACTTAGAATTTGTTCCGATGTTGAGAAATGGCGGCAAGCAAAATGGAATATTGCATCCTTCTTAATTGAATACTCTATCCATGAAAATTTGAAGTACCAACTACTCTGGAATGATCTTTATTTAGAGTCCAAATAGCAGAGAGGAAAGTTTACTTTTGGCTGTGTTGGACCATCTTAACAATTTTTACTTAAATCAAAACTTATCCCTTCCTTCAAGGGCTGAGTAGTTCTACTTTTAGATATCATTTATCTACATTGTATTTTATCACTCGTACCTGGCTGAACATTTTCATTTTTGCTTTCACTGCTTGTTTCTTGGTTAGGTTTTAGCTTTGATACACTCACTAAAAAGTTGTCATATTATTTAGTAGATGAAAACAAATTTTTAATCTGAAATCCCTAAAAAAAATAACTTTGTGCACAATAAATCTCATAAATCACAAAAAGAACTCTTATATATTATATGCTACTAAACATGTTGATGCTTGCAACAACAAAGGCGTGAAAGAAGAAAAACTTACTGCGCATGTTCCTAGAACAGGCTGTGACCACAAATAACATATATACTTAGCAGTGTCATCAGCCGAGCAAATTTAGTCGACGGTCAGTGTTGGTGGCTAAATCGACTTACATTTTTCTTTTATGTCTGAATTTAATTTTTAGGGCTCAGCTCAGGTTTAGAAAATGCCAGATAAATCATCTCTGCTGACATTACCAACACAATTTGTAATCCTTCTCGGTCTCCTTTTGCAAATTCCATTGCCTATTTTTTTTTAAATATATAAATGCATAGTAGCATGACTGCCAAAAGTATGCTTGTGTTGTTGCTACAAATGCTATATTGTTGCTACAAATATTAACATTAAAAACGAATAAGGCCACTTTTTAATGAGTTAGTTATACATTATGTACTATCTGGCATGGAATGAATTTCATTAAAAATGTTGGGTGAGCCCGGGCCCACCCACCTGTATGATGTAATAGACATGACAGACAAAATAGTGTTTATCAGTCACACCAAGTATTGAACAACTTTTTTCAAAATTAAGTTTTAAATATTTTCACTTTTAACTCAAATTGTACATCTTAAAATATTTGAGAGTTGAAAGAAAATTTAAGATTCAGATTCAAGATTTAGATTCGAGAAATATAGGTTTCGACCCATCTATACAAATAATCCAATTTTTTAGGATCTACTTATTTTTTAAAAACTAAAATTACCTGCTTCCTTGGTCACATATACTAAAAAAGGTGTCACTATTGCAATAGACCAGGAGGTTGGTGTACAAGTTCCAGTCAGTTGAATTTCGGGTGGTTCTTCCTAATGGTTTCCCATTCTTCCTCCACACAATAGCGTGTACCTCTCATCTAAATATGACCTTTCTGCTCCCTTTCCCCTAGTATAAATATGCGGATAACCCATATTGATGGTATGTTATTAACTATTCACATAAACTACACATATAATTAATTAAATGATAAGCAATTTTTAATCTATTTTACAAACTTTTAAACTAATGCATTTGACTATATATTTTGAGCCCATTTTATCATTATCTTAGTATGTAAAGTGAAATGGTAGTATTTTATTTAAAAAATAACATGTCCTCAACATTCATGTCTTTTTGTTGGTTTTATCATTTTTCTGTACATATTAGACTATATGTTCAATGTATGATGATTAATGTTACTCTATAAAGACAACTATTTTGCCAGCTATTAAGACAAACTTACTGAAAAATTAAAGCCACCATTGCATAAAATACTCACATATCCCCAATCATGAGTGTCCTTTGTGGTGTTATGGGATGTATTTTATTTATAACATCTTTCAGATAGATGTTTGGTTTGCCAACAGTAAAAGCATTTCTTTCTGAATTCTTGACTATAAGTTCATTGAAGACGCGAGGCCCTAAGATTTAACAATATTCAAACAAAATGTTAAAATCACTGTCAATTGTTTTGTTCTTGGAGTGGCAGTAGAAAGTACAAATACTAAATAAGCTACACACTTAGTTTCAATATAATTTAAATGGTAAAAATGGTAGGGTAAATTTCAATTTAGAAATGGTATGGTACATTTAAATTTAATAGTTTTGTGGTGCTGATTTAAAAATATGTATTTATCTTTAGTTGTCTTTCCTTGTAGGACACACATTTCTTTTGATGTTAGTTGGGGTGCCAGTTCTGACAGAGGAAGAAGCATGTCAAAGGGGACTTAAATTGGTGCCAGTAGCCTATAGGTATTTCATATACCGTGATCAAATAGTCGCACTGCAATAGTTTTGGGTAAATATGTTACACAATATTTAAAGATGTTTTTAATTCAGTGATACTTTATGAGTGTCTGAGTTGCAAATTCCAAGGTTAAAAATAATGACTAAACATGGCTTGCAGTCCAATAAGGCCAGAGCTTTATGTTAAGGGTTTGCAAAAAAATTCAAGTTATTATGTGCCTAGGAAATAGTGAACAGCACTTAGTTTAAACATGTTTTTTGTAGTGTTTGTAAATATTGTGTAGAATGTTTACTAATAAGATTAATATTGTCTATTACTATTGCAGAGGGACTTTTCAACTATCTTGCATAGTAAGATTAATTTCAGTGCTAACAAATCTAAAATAATCTTAAAATAAACCAATCAAGGTAACCTAATTTTTCACTGCAGAGCAGGAAAACATAAACCCCTAAAATCCGAATTAAAAGGAACAAAATAATTGTGATATTTTAAAATAATATGGTAAGTAACTACTTAAAATATGAAGAAATAAAATTGAACCAACATAAAGGTTTGAATAAATCAATGCTTAGTCATAGTAGAATTAGAGAGAAAGACTTTGTAAATATGAATATCTATAATGCTGCACCTGCTTCAGTGGCAGCATGGTCTAAGGTGTCACTCATGTTAGACTTGACTGCTGATGACAGGACTGGGGTTCCAAAATAGTTTTCTGCTCTCCTTCCACACAAATGTAGGTACACTCTAAATTTAACCTTCCTCATACCTAATTCATTAGTTTAATTAATACATATGTTCATAACCTGAACAGTTAATAAGATGCGATGTAAAAAAGAAGTTTCACTGTTGGTTAGAAGACCAAGTGAATGGTTTTTGTTTCATTTCCTCTGTCCAGTACTATTGATTTTAAATGTGTACACATGTGTGACATAAACATTAATTATTTAACTCATTGAATCATGAATTTGATTTACTCAAAGTTGTAATTTTACCAAAAAAATACTGTGTTAATCCACTACAAAGGTCAAACATAAAATTTTTAAAATGATTTAATAATAGTTCATAATCATAGACACTTTTGTTGAGTAAAAAATATAGATGGGAGATGCTCTAAGGCAGAAAATTGGTTATTTTCAATGCTCTCAGAAAAAAAAAAAAAAAAAAANNNAAAAAAAAAAAAAAAAACTAATTCAAAGGATCACCAAATAGCAATGGTCTGATGTGGTGATGAGAGTAAACATGGCTCTGCTCTACTTCGAAGACATATAAAGAGTTGGTCATATACTTTAACGCTCAATACACTTTAGGGACTAGGCCTACTGTGCAAAATCATAACTAATGGGTCAGCAACTACTGGTATTTTTTTAATGTATTTGCCTATCAAAACATCAACATTTTAAAGTTTGTGTACAAGGTAAACATTTATTGTGAATTTTCACCTCCAAACTATAACCTTCTAGCAATAGATCAAATTAGGACTTTCTAAAGCTGGTTTAGATATTTTATTCTTGTAAGATACATCAAAATAAGAATGGGAGCAGGGTTGTTGGATTAAAACAGAAGTAATACCGGAATTTAATGAGAATTAATCAATTTAAAGTCCCAAGAAAAACAAATTATACTATTTGGTGGAGCGAAGTATAAAGGTATCTGGCTAAACAGGTAAGACAATTCAAATAAATTAAATAAATGTTATGATGCACCGCACAGAATTTCTCTCTCTTTAATCTTAAAATAGAGACATTTACTAAAAATTCGTAAAATTTGTGAAACTAAATAATATACACTGTTGGTAGAAACACTCCACCAAAGAACAAAAAATGTAATAATACCAGTACACACCATTATAGAAACATTAAGAAAAAAGGAGCATCTCTGTCCACCAGAAACTAAAAATAAATTTAATTTTTCTCATTACTCTATAAAAAATATATATGGCTGCATATAGCTCAGAAGCTATAGGTTTTATAAAAATATATTACAGATTAAAATATTTTTAATTCCAACAGTACTACAACTGCAATGATAAGTTATTTCTATCTCAATTAGTTACTGGCATAAATTGTAAATTTCAATTTATTTAAAGTGCCCTTAAAAGTAAGTTTCATGGAACGACAATATATATATACACATACACACACAACCCTCAATTTCCCACATTTTCTGTAGTAAACTGTTTTGAAATATTTTGAAGCTATTTTTATCTTTCATAGCATATCACAATATTTTTCAGTTGGCTCTTGTTTTTTTTCCAGAATTATTTCAAAATTATATAAAATAAAAATGGGTCATTTTACATTTAATACATACCAAAAACTAAAAGCTCTTCGATGTTAATAACTTCTTCAGTAGCTCCAATAATAAACAGACAGTCTGGTTTAATTTTAAGATACTGACAAGCTGTGGACATCTTGATAAAACTCATATTTGGATCCACATCTAAAATAACAGCTCCTACATCAAGATCGAGGTTTCGCAGTATGTGCAGGATAGATTCAATATCTTCTCCTATGTGATTGGGCTGCGCAAACAATTAACACATTTATGAAACTGTTTATGGATGCCATCTGCTTGAAAGAAAATATCCTCACCCTGAACTCTTTCATATTGAAATGGCAGCTCAAAAACCACTAAAACACTACTAAATTTTCTTAAATGTATTATTTTGTAACCTTGTTAAAAATGACTCTTTTTGCTTTTTAGGAAGGCTAGATTTATTTTGATAACCAGTTGCTTTGATCTTAGAAATGTATGACATTTCTACCTATAAAACTTGAAACTATAGGGTTTTTAATCTTATCACCCATTTTGGCATGAGCCCTGGGATTTATGGAAGTTTGTGATGCATCTTGGCACTCTAATAGACATACGCCGCCTTAAGGTGAACATCTTAAGCCATTTTAAAATGTTCCTAATATTTTATTAAAATACCATAAAATAAATATTCTTAATGTTCAAAAATGTTCTGTGCATTTCTGATATTTTACTTTATTAATTTTAGTTATGACTTTGCCTCCATTGTGTTACCTCGAAACTCATCCAAATACATTGTTGTAGGAGTAGGTAACAATCCACTCAAGATTGGAGTGAAAAATTATTAATATTGTCTTATTTAGTATAACATGCATGCAGTGAGCATTATCCAAAATAATTTGCTCAACCACATGAAAGAAAAATTATTATTGGAAGCTATTACAAATTATCTATGGATTATTATTAAGTGATCAATCATTCTCTTTTAATCAAGACATTTTTATACATTTGCTATTTCCTCCAAAGTCAAACACATCCAGAACACACATCCAATCCAGAAGGTCTCAAAGTAGGTTCCACGATGGTCTCCAAGTAAACCATCAGAAAGGTGTTACTCCACACCTGAGACTGTACCAAATAGAAGCTTACTACCCTACCCCTGGCTAACCAAGCACCACTATGTGTGTTCATGCATGATCTATGAATTGCTTATTGAAAACAGAAACATTATTCAAATGCCAAGATAAAGAATATTTTAACATAAGTATATTATATAGGGTTTTTCAATATTACCATTTTACTTTGTGCCTCTCCCTAACCCTGCTCTCCTTTATTACTCAACAATTGACATATTGAACAATCACAATAAAAGCACAACTAAGGCTATGTATATTGAAGGGATTGGCTAGCAGTAAATGTGGATGCTAAAAAAATACCCCCAATACAACATACAGAGCTTATATTAAACCAGTGCTTCAATATGGTAGTGAGGCATTAGTAACAGCTACCACATCCAGACTCAACGAAATTGAACTAGTACAATACCAAGCACTAAGAATAAATACAGGTGGTGTTAAATCAACTCCTGTTATAGCAATGCAGATTGTCACTTACAACTCACTATTATACTCTGAAAGGGGAAAAAATGCTTTGATTCTATATGAAAAGTTACTAAGATTACCATATAGCCTAATAATTCTGGGAAGCTTATAATAAAACCCAAAAAAATCTTAAAAGACCCAATAAGGTTTTATAAAGAAAGTCAATACAGCTTAGACAACAATTGCTTAGACCGAAAATTAAGCTTATATTAAACCAGTGCTTCAATATGGTAGTGAGGCATTAGTAACAGCTACCACATCCAGACTCAACGAAATTGAACTAGTACAATACCAAGCACTAAGAATAAATACAGGTGGTGTTAAATCAACTCCTGTTATAGCAATGCAGATTGTCACTTACAACTCACTATTATACTCTGAAAGGGGAAAAAATGCTTTGATTCTATATGAAAAGTTACTAAGATTACCATATAGCCTAATAATTCTGGGAAGCTTATAATAAAACCCAAAAAAATCTTAAAAGACCCAATAAGGTTTTATAAAGAAAGTCAATACAGCTTAGACAACAATTGCTTAGACCGAAAATTGATTTTTACCAATATGTCCTGTATTACACCTAGAAATTAAATGTGAATAACAATTAACTGAGACAATTATAGCTAAAAATAATTTAGACCCACTGAATTTCAAATGACTAACTTTAAAAACCATACATAAGTTACTCGTTACCCAAAACAAGTGGGGTTGTAAATATTCACTAATGGATCACCCATAAACAGGACTGGGAATGCTGATGCTGGAATACATTGTAAGCTCTTCAACTTTTATTTGTCCTTAGGTCTACACACAACTCATTTTGATGGAGAAATAGAAGCTATCAATACAAATGTAATACAACTCCTTACTTTTATTCATAAATTTAACAAAGTGGTTATGTTAAGTGATTCAAGATCAACATTACAAGCTATAACAACATACTACCCATGTTACAGTACAGTAACAGAAATACATCTTACATTGAATTTACTACAAAACCTTGGAAAACAAATAACCTTTCATTGGATACCATCCCACGTCGGTATTGAAGGAAATGAACACACTGATCTCTTAACAAATAAAGGTACCCAAATTAAACAATTGACACTACTGATCAAACATAAGTTTAAGGCTAAACTAATAAGCCAGACATCAGGGAAAAACAATGCTCAATTGGAAAAAATAATTTGGAAAATGATCCTAGAAAGCTGGAAAATGTTTTGATCCCTTAGTTAACATACTAATGTTCCCCCCTCATGCAAGGTCTTTGTTTGTTGGAACAATGGAAAAATACTCTAAAATTATATTTATTTATTTAGTTTTACAGTAAAAATATTTACAACCATTATTAAACAGAATCAAATTTTCTATCAAAATGTTACTAAGCATATTTATTGTGCAATGAATAGTTTTGAAGTTATAGCCACAGGAAGTGTAGTACCTTCGTGCATCCACACCGAATTATTGGTTATGTAGTCATATCTCGCTTCTTACATTACAATCATAATATTTAATTGTAATATTTGGAAAATAACGATTGCATTTATCACTAAATAGTCATGGCTTGGTATGCCAAAAAAAAACTATACTCACAGCTCTCACACACTTTATTCCAGACTTTTCCAAATGTTCCACAAATGCAGTTGATCCCACAACAAATGCCTTTTTGCTAAAATTATGTTCCTTCAAGTAAGATACGGTTGATACAGCTGTTGTGATTATATTTTCCTGTAAATAAAACTTGTTGATTAAATTGGTTGCCAAACAACTTTAAATTAAAATAGGAACCCACTTCTAATGGCCAAATAGTCTCTAAGGCATTGTCACTATTATAGTCTTAAGCCGACCTGGTATAGACAGAAAGATCAGTGTTTTAATCCAGGTCTAAAAAGGTGATTTTTCCTAAATGGTTTCCCACTCTCCTTCCACACAAATGTGTGTAGGTTACCTCTAAAATCCTTCCTTCCTCATCCTTAACCTATTAGACCGGTGCTAAAAAAATGAAAAGAGGCAAAAGAATGTTAACCAATTACAATTTTATTTTATTAATTTTGTTTTCTAACTAACTTTTATAGCCCTCCAAGATTTTAAATAGATCAACAAATACGTTTGATGGGTATAGGTAGGGTCAATTTTTTTATTTATCTAAAATCTGAAAAAAAAGATATGACATATGACCCTTTCTTGGAAAAAAATATTGTTTTTTCTCAAAAAGCTAGATATATTATGTACTAAAACTAACAGATAGCATGTTTATGATCTAAAAACAGAAATGTGTATTAATTAATTAATTAATTAATGCATTATTATTGATTATTATTTGAATTAACTAATAATTCAAAAATATTTGTTTGAAAAAATTATTCCAAAGTGCTCAAAATCACACTAACTATGAATAAATATTCATGGGCAGAGGATTAAAGAACATTAAAATTATATTAAATCAACCATATACATGCTAAATACCATGTGTCACAGGGCAGCGGTATCATGTGACAGCAGCAGACTTTGTCCAATGGAAGCATTCTAAATAGCTAAGTGGGGTTCTATTCATCCAATGGCAGCAATGTAAAGAGTGAGCTGTTTCCCTCTTTGTCTAGTGGTTGTGCTGTAAAGTGTGAACAGTTTTCCTCTTTGGTCAGATACAGTAAAGTAGGGCCTAAACTATGTTCATCTTTATCTGGTAGCCACAATGTAAATAACGAATTGTGTTCTTCTTTGTCTAGTGGCAGCAGTGTATGGTGTACACTGCAGGGCCGGCTTGAGGGCCGGGGTGCCAGTTCGAGTGGGGTGACAAAGAAAGCACCAACCTAGCCTTACGTAACCTGGGCATAATATGAAAATAATCTCCAAACCTTTAACTTCTCACCTAATGTAAACATGTAATGTATGTTCTTTAAAAGTTCTTTTACATCCACCATATTGAAAGAATAGCGCCCACAAAATTGATTTTAAAATTATCTCACAAACCTTTAATTATCTACAAGTGCTTGTTTAGTAAAAAATTAAGAGAACATTGTCTATAAAACATGTTTTCATAATTTACTTTATAATCCTAATCATTTTCATATAATCACACAGTGAAAGGTTTGGAAGATGATTACCATTTGTGGGATTTCCCTTAGATTATATTTTCTTACTATTCCTTAGTTATATAAGGGGATTCCAAAAATCAATCCCACCCGGGCGCAAAATTTACCTCAAGTCACCCATGGTAAACTGTGTTCCTCTTTGGTCTGGACTTAAATGTAAACTGTTTGTCCATTGGCATCAGTGCAAAGTGTGGACATTGTTGCTCTTTGGTCAAAACAACAGTAACATTTCACAACCACCCATAAAGGGTATTAGGAAAAGGAGGTCTGTTGCCATTCTGGCGTGGTTACATTGTGGGGCTACAGTTATGAATGAGCCACAACAACAAAAAAAGTTTCTTGCATTTTTCCACTGTCCAAAATAGTGTGGTATTTTTTCAACCAATGTCTCCTTACTAGCTATATTTTATATCTATATATATATTTATATCAATTTCTCTGTTGATTTTAAAAAATGTCTTTATCGATAAAAACTTTATGCATACATTCCTAGTCACGCCGTTCCCTTACAGGGTAGGCAAGAAACTGTGCATATAGCTCAAAAACAACTCCCTGATTAATATATCTTCACTAACTTTATACACATTTCCCTATCCTTGAGCACTCCCTTCACTTAAACAACATCCATACACCAAGTCATAAATAGTATTTTATTTTTAAACTCTTAACATTTCTCTTTTTCACACATTCATCTACCACATTTAGTCACGTCTCACATGGCCCACCCCTTCCTTTTGATCCACATAGTCTACCTTCATATACTTGCTTTGTCAGTTGATCCACATTGATCCTCTCAACATGCCCAAACCAATGTAACACGCTTCTTTCACATTGACCTCTTGGATTCTCTTTCAAACAGCACTATTTCACACCGATTCATTACTGACTGTCCATAAGAGTTTTTTCACATACATATTTTATACATCTCATTCCAACAGCATTCACCTTGCTCTGGTGTTTCTCATGATAAAAAACCATGCTTCACATACATAAAACAATGTTGGTGTTAGCACACTTTTATATAGGTTACAGTCATCTTGGCTTTTTTTGATACTACTTCATTCTTTGCAATAGTCTACATTCATCCAACTACTCTCTGAGATGCATTCACTTATCTGTAGATTTCACCATCTATTCTTTCATTTTTACAGAATATTCTTCCCAGATGCACGAAAATAATTCACTTGTTCTAACAGTTTTCCATTTATTTTAAGCTGACAATCATTTCCTGATCTGTACTTATCAAAAATTATCACCTTAATTTTGGGGACATTTATATGAAGATCCACTCTGCCTGTCACCACATACAAACGATTTAGTGCATTCTGCAAGATCCTTTCATTTTCAGCCATTAATAAGGCATCATTTGCATATAACAGCACTCTCACATTCACATTGCCCATTTGTACACCAATTGTGTCCTCACAAGCATCCCTCGTACATGTATCCATGAATACATTAAACAACCATGGAGCAGTGGCGTGTGGTCAATTCTGGACAAAGGTAAGCTATGGGGCTACAATAAAGGGGGTCTGATGGAAGCTGGTTTAATTGGAAGCAAACAATGGTCCTTCCTTTGCCTTTTTGTATATTTAAAAGTATTATGGGGAAGAAAGGAAGGGGGTAACACAAACTATGTATGAAATAAAACAAAATAATTGGTGATCTTAGAAGTATTAATCAATCATTTTATATATATATATATATATATATTTAAATAATAATTGTAATTCTAACTCAAATAATAATAATAATAAATTGTCAGTTTACGATTGCCGAAGTTGTAGGCTGCAAATGGGTATGACCTTTGGCCTGCCTTACAATAGCTTTGGATCCGGATTTATTCTACACACCATTATTGTTAGTATATATATATATATATAACTGACAATTTATTATTATTATTATTATTATTATTTGAGATAGAATTACAATTATTATTTAAATATATATATATATACTAACAATAATGGCGTGTAGAATAAATCCGGATGCAAAGCTATTGTAAGGTATTCCAGAGGTCATACCCATTTGCAGCCCACAACTTCGGCAATCATAAACTGACAATTTATTATTATTATTATTTGAGTTAGAATTACAATTATTATTTTAATATACGTATATATATGTATATTTAAATAATAATTGTAATTCTATATATATATGTATATTTAAATAATAATTGTAATTATAACTCAAATAATAATAATAAATTGTCAGTTTATGATTGCCGAAGTTGTGGGCTGCAAATGGGTTTGACCTCTGGCCTACCTTACAATAGCTTTGCATCCGGATTTATTCTACACGCCATTATTGTTAGTAAATAGTAAGGTCAACTATATAATTTTCCGCCAACCCAACTTTTAATAAAATTTAATATTGAAATGTCAAAGTTTTTTTATATAGGTTGCCTGAAGATTGAGTGGGTCTGCCTGATTCAATCATTTTCTTTTTCTTAGCAAAAGACCGGGACGAAAAACTAATATTCAAAATATTACTTATGAATTTTGACACAGCAACCCTCCTCTTCCACTGCTTCACTAGTTGACGGACTCTTCATTCTACTACTAATACTCGCCTAGGGAAACGCTGCTTCCCTTTCTCTGATGAGGGCTAGACAGACCCAGAAACAAACGATTGACGGACTAAAGAGTGAGCGAGACCAGCTGGCTGGTAAGCCAGTCTGAGACAGAACCACAGATCAAATACCGGTACCTAAGAACTGCTTTCTCTAAAAAAGAAGATTTGCCACCTCAACTCAGTATACTTGTTTGAGAGGTTTCTAATTATAATAATTTGTTTTAACTTTATTTTCCTCTTATTTTCTTTATTCCCGTTTTTATTTTAGGGAAGCATTGCTTCCTTTGCTTCCATTGAATAAACGCCACTGTCACGGAGACATAGCACAACCTTGTCTAACACCCTGTTCAATGTCAAACCAGTCACCCAAAGCTCCATCCACCCTAATGCACATGTTACTTCCATCTTATGTTCAATGTCGAACCAGTCACCCAAAGCTCCATCCACCCTAATGCACACTTTACTTCCATCTTACACCAGCATAATTTCATTTGCTAACCATCCACACCATACTCTTTAGGTATGAAACTCAACAATTCATTATTATTAATTATATTTTGGTTAGAATTAATTCTTGTTCTTTTTTAGATGCATAATAGAAAATATATTATTCACTTCTTGTAAATAAAAGATTGGATGACAAGTTTCAAAGTTTGGGAAAGGGACCGCTTTACAGTTTGGCAACACCTTCTAAAAGTCCATGCTTTGCAACTGTACCATATAGAAAACTTAGTCTGTGACGTGTATCGCATATATTAACTTTACTCTCTTAATAATAATAATATTTAGCACCCTGTCTTACTA
>CABFOW010006066.1:0-21125 GCA_902141385.1 Timema californicum
CAAATCTTTGTATCATGGCACTTTTATGAGACATAGAAAGAAATTTATGTTCTAAAGTTCATGTTTCAGCGAATCAGATAAAGTATTTTCTGTCACTCTATGTTTATGTTTATGTTTCGCTGAATCAGATAAAATATTTCTGTCGCACCTGTCATCCTGTATGGCATATCCTGAGAGCTCCTTATACCCTCACCCATAGGGTATAGTACAACGTCATGAGACAGCCTGCCCCTGCACACCGGGAGAGAGGGAGAAGCCTGGAGAGAGAGGGAGAACCCGATAAAAAATACACACATGCCATCCTGTGTGGTACACCCCCAGTCACTACTTCATGACCCCCTGCAAGTCTTTACCCTCATCCAATGGGTATAGTATTACGGGGAGAACCCTGGTTGCCATCCCACACAGCCATGTGCCCTCGTATCAACACACACCCTCACCCCCTCGGAACCCTCATACACAGGAGTCCTCACAAATCCCCCCCCACTCCACTTTATGCTAATGTGCCCTCGGACCTGCAAACTCCCCTTACTCTTACTTACAGGTGAAAGAAGAAAACAATTTTCTCAAAATCAGCCTTAACCATTTTGGTTAGAATTCATATTCAAGCTCTAATTAACGTTATTTAAATAAAATGGAGTATCGCATTTTCCCATGACGATGGCTCGGAGGGACTTAGCATTAAACGAATATATCCGTTTTAATGATATCTTTTAGAGATATGAAATAACGTGTCATTGAAAAGTTAACACTAAAATAATTTATTTGACATAACATTTAGAGAAACAAACTTTTTTGTAGTCATAGGCACATTTATATTTTTAATTAGGGCTTTGGGAAATTGGGAGCTATAATTTCACAGAACAAAATTGAGACTGTGTTTCTGTAACAGTATATTATTAATGATTTTGTTAAATGTGATTTATTTCCCAATTTGTGTCTATAGCAATATAAATGATTTAATTTCACGTCTCCAGCTTTACTTATGTCAGCACATTCATAATAAACAAGAATATCTTGAAATAGCATCGGAGGGTGATGGACTCTCACTTCTGTGTCTCTCTCCAAAACCCAGAGGAAACATCTCTTAGCACCTCCTCTCACTTGTATGTCTCTCCAAAACCTAGAGGAAACATCTCTTAGCGCCTCCTCTCACTTGTATGTCTCTCTCCAAAACCCAGAGGAAACATCTCTTAGCACCTCCTCTCACTTGTATGTCTCTCCAAAACCCAGAGGAAACATCTCTTAGCGCCTCCTCTCACTTGTATGTCTCTCTGCAAAACCCAGAGGAAACATCTCTTAGCACCTCCTCTCACTTGTATGTCTCTCTCCAAAACACAGAGGAAACATCTCTTAGCACCTCCTCTCACTTGTATGTCTCTCCAAAACCCAGAGGAAACATCTCTTAGCACCTCCTCTCACTTCTGTGTCTCTCTCCAAAACCCAGAGGAAACATCTCTTAGCGCCTCCTCTCACTTGTATGTCTCTCTCCAAAACCCAGAGGAAACATCTCTTAGCACCTCCTGTCACTTCTGTGTCTCTCTCCAAAACCCAGAGGAAACATCTCTTAGCACCTCCTCTCACTTGTATATCTCTCTCCAAAACACAGAGGAAACATCTCTTAGCACCTCCTCTCACTTGTATGTCTCTCTGCAAAACCCAGAGGAAACCTCTCTTAGCACCTCCTCTCACTTGTATGTCTCCCTCCAAAACCCAGAGGAAACATCTCTTAGCACCTCCTCTCACTTCTGTGTCTCTCTCCAAAACACAGAGGAAACATCTCTTAGCACCTCCTCTCACTTCTGTGTCTCTTTCCAAAACCCAGAGGAAACATCTCTTAGCACCTCCTCTCACTTCTGTGTCTCTCTCCAAAACCCAGAGGAAACATCTCTTAGACACCTCCTGTCACTTCTGTGTCTCTCTCCAAAACCCAGAGGAAACATCTCTTAGCACCTCCTATAACGGCGGTAAGCTTTCCTCCAAAAGTTTACGATACAAATCTTAGAATAAGATGTTTAAATTTATTATAAATATTTCACATTATAAAATATAAACAAAAATCCATAAGCAACGTTTTGGACGATACCCGGTGCTCCGCTAAACGCTACAAAGCTCCCTCCATTTATTTGATCACTATTGTTATAACAAGAAAGTTTGCAATCCATCGAAAAGACGGAGATGCCTATTTTCCATCTTCCTCTTCCCAGCATCGTGAACCCGTATTTCGTAAATGGGCAGACGGAGCACGTTCACACATGCTCAAAATGTCTTCCTGAGAAACCTCTGAAATGATTTGAAGAACAAATATATAAAAACTCGACCAGTGAAAAAATAAACGAATTACTAAAAGTTAAGAATATTAAATAAAGGAAAAATAAAGGCATAAAACTTTAAATAGATTTTTATTTGCTTGTAAGTCAGTACATAATTTTAAACTATGACACTAATAAGATAGACTTAAACAAACTAACTATGCTAAATAAAAGTGGTTAGAATTATAAAAATACAAGAGCTTATTAAATCCATTACAATTTTGGACCTACTCCAACCACCCAGCCCAGACCGAGTATGTAGTCATCGGGCGTTTCACCTATAATTTTAAAACGGTTTCTTCGGACTTTTCCTCCTCCTCCGCTGGTGGTGGGCACGCGGGTGACTCTGCTGACTCTGATGTCTGGTAGGCAGACGACTCTGATGGTATGCACTCTGGTGAATATGATGTCTGGTAGGTAGACGACTTTGGCAGTATGCACTCTGGTGAATATGATGTCTGGTAGGCAGACGACTCTGGCGGTATGCACTCTGGTGAATATGATGTCTGGTAGGCAAGACGACTCTGATGGTATGCACTCTGGTGAATATGATGTCTGGTAGGTAGACGACTCTGGCGGTATTCACTCTGGTGAATATGATGTCTGGTAGGTAGACGTCTCTGGCGGTATGCACTCTGGTGAATATGATGTCTGGTAGGCAAACGACTCTGACGGTATGCACTCTGGTGAATATGATGTCTGGTAGGCAGATGACTCTGGCAGTATGCACTCTGGTGAATATGATGTCTGGTAGGCAGACGACTCTGACGGTATGGACTCTGGTGAATATAATGTCTGGTAGGCAGATGACTCTGGCGGTATGCACTCTGGTGAATATTATGTCTGGTAGGCAGACGACTCTGGCAGTATGCACTCTGGTGAATATGATGTCTGGTAGGTAGACGTCTCTGGCGGTATGCACTCTGGTGAATATAATGTCTGGTAGGCAGATGACTCTGGCGGTATGCACTCTGGTGAATATGATGTCTGGTAGTCAGCCGACTCTGGCGGTATGCACTCTGCTGACTCTGATGTCTGGTAGGCAGACGACTCTGGCAGTATGCACTCCGCTGACTCTGATGTCTGGTAGGCAGACGACTCTGACGGTATGCACTCTGGCGAATATGATGTCTGGTAGGCAGCCGACTCTGGCGGTATGCACTCTGCTGACTCTGATGTCTGGTAGGCAGACGACTCTGACGGTATGCACTCTGGTGAATATGATGTCTGGTAGGCAGACGACTCTGGCGGTATGCACTCTGGTGAATATGATGTCTGGTAGAGCAGCCGACTCTGGAGGCAGGTACTAGGGTGACTGACGGCGGGTACGCCTGTGACTCTGGGGGTGGGGGTGGGGGCTGTGGCGTCGTGAAGGATGGTGGCGGGATGGTGTGGAGCTCAGAAGGGGGGTGGAGATTGTGGCAACACGGCCACAGCGTCCCCTTTGCAGAAATTGTACACAGCGCATGTCATATCATACAGGTAAGACTCCTCGATTCTCTCGTAGGGTAGTAATTCAGTTGCTCTTATCGTGTGACAGAGTCACAAAGCTCGATGTAGCCTCGCAACTCTCTGTCTTGGTTCAGTCCTTTGTAAATTACATGTATATCGCTCACCACCATACTGGGAATATTCTCCACAGTCATATAGTCATACCCCGCAATTGTATGACCTAAAAACATTAAATTAATATAGCCGGTCCTAAGTATGATAAGCCTACCCGAGAGATAAACGTGCGGTATGGTTTGTAGGGTCCACCGTGAGATACCGTGCAGATGTATTAACTGCCTATATTCCACTCACCGTAGGAATTGACTTCTGAAAGGTCTTTTTCCCTACCATAAATCTACTATATAGTAGAATATTGGTAGGAAAAAATACCTTTCAGAAATCAATTCCTACGGTGAATGGAGTATAGCACCCCGATGTTGTTGTTAACTGCTTGACTCTTCTATGCCATCTCTTAAACGCGTTCAAAGTTCACAATGGTAGGTGAACCGGGTTTTGCTCCGGCGCAGGTAAATACCAGTTTTTCTTTATTAACCCTCCTAATACCATGGGGTCACTAGCGACCCCAGTGCAACTTTGTTGACCTGTAATACCTGTAATATATTTTCCAAAATTCTGAAAATAATTGAATTTTTTTATTAATCTAGCTACCTTATAATGTATTATTTATTTATTTTTCATTTTTAGAATTATAACCTAAAAATGTATTGTATACTACTGAATACCATTGGGGTCATATTGACCCCAAGATTTAAAACATTTGTTTTTTGATTTTTGCGCATTTAAAATGTTTAAAAAACATACACAACTGCTACCATATATTGTGTAACGTTATAATCAATTTATTTATATTCTCATAAGTTGCCTAAAGATAGCAGCATCTACATAATCTTGAATGAAATGCTATAAGAAATTATTCTTCTAGTTGAGGAACGCTCTGGCCAAAATGGCGTATAAAAGGTTGTTAGTAGAAGAAATATCAAACATTCTAAATGAAGAGATTAGTGTTTCTGATTTTTCAAATAATGTGCAAGTTGAACATAATGAAGAAGCTTCTGATGATGAAGGAGAAGAAAATTTTGTCGAAAATAATGTTCATAGTTCTGATGAAGATAAATATAACTCCGATAATTCATCAATGTCTACAATTTTGCAACAAAATTATTTCAAGTAAGTAATGTACTGTAAAACTAATTTATTGGCAGGTATATTTTTTTTTACCAAACTATAGATTTAAATGAGATATTAATTTTATGTTATAAATAACTGTATGTCTAAATGTTAATTTTTATAAATGTTTTTATTTACACATTTTTGGTCAGACAATACATTTATAAAAAAAGCAATGCTTTTTACGAGTGTTTTTAAATTTAAAAAAATATTTTTTCAAAATAAGTAAATATAGAATAATTTTCTTACCTAAATATATATTTTCATACATTTTCAGATCAAAGAATGAAGAAACCTTATGGCACTCAAATCCACAAAGAGTTGTACTGGGTCATCAATCAAGCCGCAATGTAATGAGTATTGCACCTGGTCCTACACGTTACCGCATCAGAAATGTGGACACTGTACAATCTGCAATTGAGCTGTTTATCAAACCAAGTATTGTTGAGGAAATACTGAAGTGGACTAACAAAGAAGGTGGTATTACTTATGGATAGTTATGGGTGAGTGTTGATAAGGATGTATTGATGTGTTTTTTGGATTGTTGATACTTGCTGGTGTATTCAAAGCTCATAATGAGGCTATTACAAACTTGTGGAATCTATAAGATGGTCACCCAATTTTCAACAAGTCTATGGCTAGAAGCAAGTTTACACAAATATCATGCTTTATACGGTTTGATAATGCTGAATCAAGAAGGCAAAATAAAAGTCCTGAAAAATCGCCACCAATAAGCAATCTATTCCAGATGTGGTCTGAAACATTACAAGATGCTTACATTTCAAATGAGTATGTAACTGTGGATGAGCAATTAGTTACGTTCAGAGGAAGATGCCCATTCCGTCCATTTATTCCATCAAAACCTGGAAAATATGGTATAAAGCTCTGGGCAGCATGTGATAGCAAACCATATTATGTAATAAACATACAAGTATACACAGGAAAATAAACTAATGCTCCTAGGGAGGTGAACCAGGGGAAGAGAGTGGTGCTGGATATGGTGAATGGCTTGGAGAAAGGTGGAAGGAATATTACAGCAGACAACCTTTTCACGAGTCTTAGTTTGGCACTAGAGCTAGAAAAGAAACAATTAACACTATTGGGAACAATAAGAAGAAATCGTTCTGAGTTACTACCGCTGTTAACAACTGTTAGAGGTCAAGAAGTGTATTCTTATATGTTCGGATTTCAGAAAGCATCCACAATAGTATCACATTGTCCAAGAAAAAGGAAAAGTGGTCTATTGAGAACAATGCATTACTCTGCTCAAACTGAAGATAAAGAAAGAGCCAAACCTCAAATGAATCTGGACTATAATTCAACAAAATCAGGAGTTAACACCATGGATAAGTTGGTTAGAATATACACGACCAAACGAATGACAAGGAGATGGCCTATGGTTTTGTTTTACAATATGTTGGATATAAGTGCTATAAATACTTTCATTATTTGGATGTAACTAAATCCAAATTTGAACCGGAGGACAAACTACAAGAGACTAATATTTATCATGGAATTTGGTAAATCCCTGACAAAACAAAATCTACAACGACGTGCTTCTGTTCCTCAAACAACCACACTGACTCAAAGAAGTGCAAAGCGCGGAAGATGCTCATTATGTGATCGATCAGTAGATATAAAGTATAGTGATAAATGTGTTAAATGTGTATCTTTTGTTTGAAAATAATAATAATATTTAGCACCGCGTCTTACTACCCGTTTGGGTTATACGCTGTTTTGTTTGAAAAGACAATTCATTAATTGTATGTAAAGATTGCGAGAATAACTGAAGTAGCCTAACTAATCCTTTTATAAACATTCCAAAATATTCTCTTTGTAACCAGTCAATTTGTATTCTTTGTGATTAAGTACTGCTTTAAATTTTATATATATATATTCATCTCCAAAATAAGTAAAATTAAAACATATTTA
The DNA here is from genome assembly GCA_902141385.1 of Timema californicum. Classification (NCBI taxonomy): domain Eukaryota; kingdom Metazoa; phylum Arthropoda; class Insecta; order Phasmatodea; family Timematidae; genus Timema; species Timema californicum. Next base: position 6,924 of record CABFOW010006066.1, read on the forward strand.
AAATAAAATATAATAATAATTATTATGACATTAAATCATGGCTAGAATGTAATGTTAATAAAAATAATAATAATGGGGTTTCCAGTCACCCCATTGGTATTTAGGTAACAAAATTATTCTCAGTGGGAGGATTAAGCTCGCACACATCTTCATCTGTTAGAGTTCCAAAATGACAGGGTAAAAATACAATAAACTCGCCATCCAGTGAGGCTATTAGGCGTCTCCCGTACTTTGTATTGACGGCTTTTAATTTATCCACCGAGTACTTTTGATCTACGGTTAGATCACACAATTTTACGGTCTGCATGGCGTCAACAATATCTACCAGCTGCTGTAACTTGTCCATCTTGAACCTCTCTACAAACGCTTAAAAATAGACGACCAAGTGGGTGCCCCCCATATATCCACCCCACCCACCAACGAGCGACGTCACGTGGTACGATAAGAACAGGGTCAATGACCTCTTGTAATAGCTTACGGTTTCAAGGTCACGATCTATGCTTGTCTCGGATCATGTTGTCGAGCCGCCAAGCTGGTGCCAGTCATCTGGAAAAACCCATTGCGACATCATTGAAGGTCACGATTTATTCTTGTCTCGATTCGTCTTGTAGTGCCACCAAACTGGCGCCAGTCATTAGGGTTGCAACAGTGCGACGAAGTCATCAAGGAAAAACCCATTTCCTGGAGGAAGGGTTGCCAGAGTCAATGACCTAATTCACGGTTTCAAGGTCACGATCTATTCCTGTCTTGTCGAGCTGCCAAACATGCGCCATTCGGCAATACGACACCGAGAAAACCCATTACCACATAAGGGGTTGTGATAGATACCTCTAAGGAGGGGGTAGTGAGGGTAAGTGAAAGGGAGTCTCGTGACTGCTAGCTGCTCGGCGGTCACACTCTATGCTCTCCTCTCCCAGACAAAGAGGATGCTCACTAGCGATGCCACCCAGCGCTGTGGACCGCATACCAATAAAACACTCCAACGTCTTATCCCAATCCTACCCAGACATAAAAATCAATGAATAAAAAACCATTTGATCTCAAATAAAAAAAGCAAATAGTATACATAAATAAACAATGAACACTAATAAAAAAAAGCAATGGGCATACAAAATAACCTATGAGCACAAATAAAAAACTAGTTTGGACAAGAATAAACTAGTTTGGAACACTGGAAAGTGGTCAGGAGGAGTGGAGGGTGGAGGTTCGTAGGTGGGAGGGGGTCGGGAGGAGGGTATAGCTGATCAGGGGGAAACCAACAGCCCATCAGAGAGCGAGGAGGCGTGGTCACGTGACCAAATTCAGCCAATCAGAGCGCTGTACCCATAGGGCCAACCAGGTAGTTGTGTGTGTTTGTTTGTATAGATTTATATACGTGTGTGTCTATATAAAATGTATGTGTGTCTATATAAAAATATATATATGTACATGTGTCTATATATATATATATGTACGTGTGTCTATATATATATATTTATAAATATATGTGACATATAATCCATCCGTACCGGTTTGGAAAGGTACTGGTTCTGGTAGACACGTCATCATTGTAGGGATGGGACTGGGTGGAAGGCGAGGTGGTATGGGGCTCCGAAGAGTTATTTGCAGAGGGGCCCGGAAATGCTTCCAACGGTCCTGTTTAGAACTGCATCGAGTTACTGGATGTGTGACTCTCGATGAAGAGGATGAACTGTCTCTTAAGGAACTACTGCTACAATGATTCATCAATAATCATTCTTTTGAAACTAAGGACCTTATCACAATCGACTATAAAGATTGTTTTAGCCCCGGGCCTTGCTACCTGTTTGGTCTATACACTTAAGTACTAATCGCTCTAATTTATTAGAGATAAGTATGACTAAACTATAAATGAAGTGTACCAATATCTGAGTGGAGGGAAAGAAAAAACCACTAAGATTCAAACCCCGATATCCCCGTCACAATCAGTAAAACAATTGCTAGACTAATTAAATATATGCCTTCCCATTTGTTAGAAAACTGTAATATCTGTTTACATGTATAGGCACAACCTTAGATCACTACAAGGGTAGAATGCGAAACAAGGATTAGGGGAGGGGGGGATGGAAATTAACTAAACAATGTTTATTTAATTGTTTGGTAGAAAAGTGAAATTTATCAGTAAAGTTGATGGGCTATCCCAGATAACTAGAGAAGTAAATAAATTTTAATTTTTAAGATGTGGAAAAAACGGGAGGAGGATGGCTGAAATCTCAAAAACTACTACAAAAAGATCTTCTAAGTGTAGTAGAGAATTGGACCTTTTTAAGAACGTAGTTACAAAGACTACCTCAATTAATTATAAGTTAAATATAAATTAGAAATTAGAAAATAGGATCAAAAAATTAGAGGGATAACATTTTCACAAACTATTTTTAAATTATTAATTTTAGTAGAGAATTTAAAATTATTGCAGGGACCAATCTGTTTCTTTAACGTCTTGTTATTTTAATTCGTGCTCTTTGTTAAACTGTGCTCTTTTTGCCAATATTTTTGTATCAATGAATTTAATTTATTTTCTTATAGTAAATGATTGCTTGCAAGCAAATATTGCTCGTTCGTGAACTCAGTTTTGGACCGAATAATGTTTCGTTTCAAAGATTGTTTTTAAAATTGAAAGTTTGACAGGTAATGGTTTGGGATAGTCATTGTTATTTGGTTATTGCAAGAGAATGAACTAGGTAGAGAGTGCAGGTGGGTGTACAACATCCTAATTCTATATAGTTTTGATATTTTTCTGTTCCAAATTTGGAACTAGTCCTACGCTAGGTCATAAAATATTGTCCTATAGAAGGATCCAAAAAACGAAAATGTAATAAGATATATTCAAAATAGTGGTTTGAGCAAGATCAGAAACTTTGAAAATGAATATTACTTTTTATAAATTGTTTAAACTTATAAGTTTGGTTCGTTCTAACTTTCAACGACCATTACTGTCATGTCACGCTTCCTAACACCAACAGGCTAGCGCTCGTGTTGTATGGAGATTAGCATTTAATCTTCAAAAGAAATGTCCCATTTTAAAATACCTTCAGATTATTTCTCTATTTTGACATTGTGTATTATTCAGCATGGTATTCAGCATATCCATGGTTGATTTTATATACTAAACATAGCAAAGCTACTTTATAGATACACCTTACATAAACTTGATAAACGATTAAATTAGCATTAAATTAAACATGTCCAATATCACATGAAATAATAAATTATCTAATGTTTCCAACTAAAGCATGTAACAAGTCATACAAAATACCATACAAATCATAATAAGAAATTAAAAAGTATTGTTCTATTTGCACTTCAATATGGCTCTTAGCTTGTTTTTAAATATTCCTGTGTTTGCTGATGGTCCATTTCCCTCTCAGTCCTCTAACCCCGCGCCCCACTATCACTCAAAAGAAATTCAGCTGTACTGGCTCTGTTTGGTTCTCAAAATATGGAATTGTATTTATTTTTGTAAATAACATGGTCCTTAGTCTTGTCCCGCTAGAGGTGTGAACATTATTAGAATAATTGTGAGTTCAAAAATCTTTGTTTCGTCTTCTAAATAGATCTTAACACATAAATTGTACAAAACTTTATTTTTAATATATATGAAATAGTGAGTTGAATATTTAGCTTTTTGAATTAAAAAATACTAAGACAGATATTCTTTTATAAAAAAATTTGTTTCCATGACAATTTTTTTAACATAGGAGAAACAGCAAATAAATGTAAGCTTACTTGGATTATAGAATATCCCTAAATATTCCTTTTCCATGTCCATAAAGATATTCTCCAGAATCAGAATCTGATGATGATTTGCAAGAGCATTTACACTTTTGACAAATATTTTCTATGTGATTCGTGCACATTTTATATTTTAAATTTATAACAAGAACGTTTTGTTTTTTTATAAGCTTTCCTTGAACAAATTGTGCACCTTCCAGATGTTTTTGGAGCTGGAGTGGTTTCCTCAACTCCTGCCATCCTCACGATTTTTCTTCTCGGTGTTTTTGGTGGAGCAGTTTCAGAAGCCCTCTTCCTTATGTGAGGTCGAACAAGACTATATCCAATATCCGCGAGAGATTTAGACCATGGTAAGTCTAGTTTTAAGTTATTTGACAGAGAAATTATTGAGAATTTATGCCTGAAATATCAAAGATTCTTAAAAAAAAAGGCCAACGTCTGTATTTTCTAGAAACAGTGTATGTACAACATAGTTTATCCGCTGTGTTTACAGCTCCTTTCGTTGAAGTCTAGAATGCTTTGATCTCTAGGTTTTTTCACCACCGGTTGATGGATCAATGCTTCTAGAATTAGTACGCATTGAAGACAATGAGATTACGTTATTTCCTTTTTTTGGTACATAAGAGAGAACAGTCAGTGCCCCACAGTAACCAAATAAATTAGATGTCTCTCCTATAGCTTTTATATTTATAAAGTCTGGGGGAATCTCCCTCTTATTTTTTCTAGCAGTTCCCACTGACGTTACGTTTAATTTGACCAATTCCTCTGCCAGTGGGAAACTTGTTGACCAATTGTCTGAGGTAATGTTACGGCCTGTTCCTGAAATGGGCTCTACCAGCTCAAGTACTATATTTTTCGGTGAATTTGATATTTTATAAGGCCCTTCTGGCTGAGATCCTGCATACATTTCCTTGTTGCTTGTATACTAAGTGCGAGAATCACAAGTAGCTTGAATGTTTACCCATATTTTGCAGGATTACTAGGGATGTATTTCCTAAAAGGACATTTTCCCCTCAATAGGACAAGCTGTTCATCTATTTTGACAAATTCTGAGACCGTGTACGCTTTTCGGCAGTTCGCCACAAATATTGTGAAGATATTTCTAATGTGTGTTAATTTATCTTACTTCTTTTCTTGTTGTATCTTCAAAATATTGTCGAAACAGATTACTCGTAGGAAAAATAAAAATCTATCAAGAGACATCGTTGAATGAAATATGTCAACGTCGATTCAATTTATGTTGAAAAGATCCCTTAGATTTGGTTTACCTCCTCTGTATGTGCCAGCAATTATCAACAGGCCGAGAAGTGATCTCATTTCAACTTGAATAGTTTACCTCCTTTGTATGTGCCAGCAATAACAACAGGCCGAGAAGATGATCTCATTTCAACTTGAATAGTTTACCTCCTTTGTATACAAACTTTCAATATAGTTTGTGTAAATATGTGTACGATCTGTAATTAAACCTACAATGGCGTCATCAATAAGAATATCAAAACAACTTTGTGGGGTCTTGACTAATTTAACGACATGTTTGGTTCCCGGTAAACGAGGGACTAAATTATGTTTTCTTTTCCTGACTGACGTAGAAGCTGGTGGTCTCCCCTATTTCGTTTTACTATCCTTTCCCGTCCAATATTTAGGTTTATTTTGAGAAATACTTACGTCACAGTCTGATAGTTCACTGTTTGACTGGTGATCACTTTCTTCCCAGTAATAAGATTCACCAACATCAGAGTCACTGAGCTCTGATATATCACTGTCTACATCACTAAGCTCTCTGATATATCACTGTCTGCATCACTAAGCTCTCTGATATATCACTGTCATACATCACTAAGCTCTCTGATATATCACTGTCTGCATCACTAAGCTCTCTGATATATCACTGTCTACATCACTAAGCGCTCTGATATATCACTGTCTACATCACTAAGCTCTCTGATATATCACTGTCTACATCACTAAGCTCTCTGATATATCACTGTCTGCATCATTAATCTCTCTGATATATCACTGTCTGCATCACTAAGCTCTCTGATATATCACTGTCTGCATCACTAAGCCCTTCCAGCAACTCTCGTATACGCTCCTGTTCCTGTTCATGGGACATTTTGACGATAAACATCCTTCAAACTTCACAAAACTAAAAACATAACCAAACCAGAGATCCAAACACAAGTAGGTAGTGGAGATGTTGATAGCACACTAGCACGTTTGACTCTCTGTAAATGAGCACAAATTCAACCTACGTGTGCCACTCCCACCGGTCACGTGATAAACAACAGGAAGGTAATGAATAGACGAGGTCTCTTGCTAACTTGACAATATGAAATATTTTAGAAAACTATGCCTGGAGTGCTGTGACCACCCCACATACTCACGTAAAGGCTAATATGGGCCAGACAAGGGGTTTGTCTCCTATAAAAGTGGTTGTGCCCAAGTGTCTTCCGCAACAAACACGTTATACAGAAGGAAAATGAACAGGTAAGATAAAATTTCACAAACATTTTGTGTATGAATTGTAAAAAATCTTTGGACTCCGGCTGTGAGAATGCACCCTCTCGGGTTGAAAATATGTTTATCCCAGGAACGGAAAGGAAACTTATCAAAATTGCTAAGAAAAACAGAAGAACCACCAGCAAAGACATGCAAATGAGAATGTAAAAGATCGGGGTGAATGTTTGCGATGCTTCTGTCCGTCAAAGACTGATCGGTGTTGGACTTCCTGCACGCCATCTTCTAAATTAGGCTCACATCATACCTGATATGGCACAGAAAAACTATTCACACATTAGCGTACTGATTAAATACACAAAGCTTAACATTTTCCCACAGCTGCCATAGGGATTTGATTATAAGAATAATCGTTATTTATAATGTACAATAAGCTATTTCTATCTATTGGGTATGTTTTTCTGACTAATCTATGTTTGACATATTGGCATAAAGCAACCAGTAAGTGAAGAGAAGAGCCAGTAAAGAGTTCTTGCCCAATACTTAGCACACACGGTCAAGAATCCTACACAGGTGATGGTATGTAGTGTCATGTCAGCTCAAGATTCAGGACATCTATAAACTGTAGAAGGTATGATGAGCCAGTATCAGAACACACAAGTACTTGAACAAAGATCATCCCCACAGTTGAAGGACTGCTTCCCAAATGGCGACTTCCTATTCATGCATGATGGCTCACCGTGCCATAAAACAATGTCTTTTACCAACATTTTATGTGAGATCAATATGAAAACTCTGCGCTGAGTCGGAAGCAGCTCAGATATGAAGCCAATAGAGGACTTTTAGTCCAGTGTGAAGAGGATACTGAATAATACCAGCATTACAGAGGGGATCGAACTAATAGAGACGATTATTGATATTTGGCCCCGTGATGATGGAACCAAGACTCTTGTAAAGTGGGCCTTACACGATCAATAATATTGACAATACAACCGTCAATCCTCGTGCCAACCAGTCTCAAACTTGCCCTACTTACACGATCAATATTATTGACAATATCAGTATTGTCAATACAACCAGCCAATCCTCGTGCCAACCAGTCTCAAACTTGCCCTACTTACACGATCAATATTATTGACGATACTTTTGTCAATAAATTCGCACAGTACCTCTCTCAATGCGTACGAGCAGGTGGAATCTGTAGTTTTATTCTGTTATTTCTGGGTTTTGTCCTTCCAAAACATGGATAACCACACAAAAGCTTGCATAGCTATTATTTCGTCGAGTGAAACGCAAAAGCTGGAAGTAGGGATATTTGGAAAGAATAGAAGAATATTCTCATCTAGTTTTGTTGAAGGCAATCAGCCTTGTGGAAAGAATGTCAAGACGCACGCATTTTATAAAATAGTGTCATTATTTCCCTCTATATAAAAACGAAAGCCCTGAGTGACTCACTCACTAATTCTCACACTTCCCACAAAGCTAGAGGGCTGAAATTCGGCACAGGTGTTCCTTATGGGCTAATTAGGGAAAGTAAAGATGTTTCATTCCGATGTTTTGTGATTAAGGGGGTGAAATTGGGGTGAATACCCTAATCAACAATATAACTTTTTAACTCTTTTAAGAGATGCAACGTATATATAAGTTTATTCTAATAATGTCTTCGAAAAGATATAGTAATTATTTTAAGCCTGTATATGCTTCTAAGGGGCGGAAAAAAATGGACACAGACAATTAATTGAAATATGTAATTACGTTTTAATATGCAACTCCAAGAAACGAGAGAAATCTGTAGTTTATATTTTGCTGAATGTTGTGGTGTTTGTGTGAGTGAGAGGGGAGACCTGTCCGGCTGTACTCAGCTGATAACGTCCCAGGCAAGGAGACCTGTCAGGCTGTACTCAGCTGATAACGTCCCAGGCAAGGATACCTGTCAGGCTGTACTCAGCTGATAACGTCCCTGGCAAGGATACCTGTCAGGCTGTACTCAGCTGATAACGTCCCAGGCAAGGAGTCCTGTCAGGCTGTACTCAGCTGATAACGTACCCAGGCAAGGAGTCCTGTCCAGCTGTACTCAGCTGATAACGTCCCAGGCAAGGTGACCTGCCGAAATAAAACTTCCCTTGAGAAACGATATATGGCCACCTACTTGCGGTGTTTCACGGATACACCAAGATATTTAGCTTTTCATTCAGAAATAAATTATAGCACAATATCCCGTGTGAAGAATTGGGATCAGCTAGTTTTTTAAATTAAGGAGTATTTCTTAGATACAAAAGTTTGTTTCTACAAATCACCAAATTATTCAAAAAATGATCAAAGAAATACTAACGAAGTTACAATTCTACTAAAAGTTATAAGAATATACACTAAAACTATAAAAACTGCAAAAAAAGTAAACTCTAAGAACATAAAATAGTGCTACATGATCAAAACATAAACCCACGTTTAAAATAATCTGCTATCAGCTGATATTTCTCTAAACTGTTGGCAACACGACTCATTACTTCAGGACAAGTTTACCTACATGCTAACTGTTAAATCACTCAGCATTAAAAAAACTTTAAGCCATTCTTAAGGGATTAAAAATAAATAATACCAACAAATTAAACTAATAATTACATGAAACACTCCATTTATTAAAAATAATAAACACGATAATTTAAGAAATCACAATTATATTAATAATTTTCCCACCTCCATATATATAGAAAATACCAGTGTTTTTTCCGTCATAGTTATTTAGAAGTTTAATCGCAATAAACTTTGTTTGTAAGACATTGAGAAATTCTGCTACATGTGGATCTCGTTCATCCACTTTCTAAACCTGCATATGACTTATAGAACTTATCTATGAATAAAAGTTAACATTCATTAAACGTGCCTAAAATATTTTCACCGCGTTATGTTATATTCTACACATCCATTAAAAAAAAGTATGACTTTTACCAAAAATTGGACAAAAATTTACTATTGTTAGTTTAACTAAACATTATAAGGTGCTAAACAAAATATATAGCAATTTGTGTTTGTTTTTAATTATCAAACATGTTTTTAAAATTAATCAGTAAGGTCTACTATCATAAAAATAGATATTTGGACCGGTATATTCTCACTGTCATACAGACTTAACTAGATCTCACTACGCACGATATTAATATTGTTAAAAATACCAAGGAATAACTTGAGTAGATTCAAATGTTTATTAAATAGCAATGTGTTATTTCCATTCAGTTAATGTAATGACTGTAGGTAATTAGCTAAGTTAATAAGCTTGTGCTAGTGTTTGTGGACAAGGGGAGGGGGGGGGGTGTGATGGAGAGAAGACCCAGAAGGACGGATGGAGACTGACCGGTAATGGGATCAGCGGATGTGTTGGGAGATGAAGCCCTACCACCCCCTCCCTCACCAAACAGCCTTATCACACAAACTGGGGGAGAATATCAGACAAGAAGGAACAGTTCGGGAACAGCGCGGACTGCTTGAAGTGAAGAGGAACACAACAGCAGGGAGAATCTAGCGGTCCTACAAAACAATACTCCTACAATTAGTTTGAATCAGATGAAATAAAGAAAGGGATTTTAATTCCCATCTTTGGTAAAGTACACATCATTTTGTAAATAAGTTGACCAGAAGTTTTAAGCCAGATCAAGGAAAAACAATTTGAAAAATAACATAATTTGCACAACCTTTTATGATTATACAAAAATATATTTAATGTTCATTTACTGAACTAAGGAATGTTCGGAACATGGGCTGAAAATTGTAGTGGGACTATGGTCCATGTCATTACAAGCACACTTATTTGGAACAACATTGATAATATTTTATTACTTGCTGTCGTAGTCAATCTATATTCTAGAGCATGCCAGGATGACGTAAGCCTAGGAACTCATACAGAATATTGTTTTGAGTCAGTAGTTAGTTGTACCAGGTCATGTGTTCAAAGACATAGATTGTTTTACAAACTAGCATAACACCAAGTATTGTCAAAACTAGTGACTCAGGGGAAACATCATTTCTGTTTTGGTATATAGCATTTATTAATCCATCCTTACTTTCTGTCCTGAGGCCTAGATCATAGCTCAGGACCCAGGTTACATTGTTTATTTACCTTCGCTAGTTGGCTAGTTTATCCAATTTAGAATAATTTTTATTAATTTAGTATTGATTATAGCTCCTAATCTAGGTATCCCTATTTTCTTATCTTTTAATTTTATCTTATTAGTTGGTCCATCCGGGGTATTTTACGCCCCCTGCCCCGCTGGATGTCACGCCGCTTCCAGATCTAATAGTCCCCGGATCGGCGTGAGCCCCAGTGGGGGGCGAGCATCCCCCTATCCACCTTCTGGGGAGGTGCCCTAACGGAGATTTTGCTCCAGCTACCATCAGCTAAAACCACTACCTTGGACCTAAAACCAAACAAAATACAACATAAGAAAATATAAAATATAAAACTTAAACTAACTTAACCTAATACGTTCTCGTAAATAGGTGGCCACAGAGCATCCTGATATTCTTCCTTGTCTCTTTATCTACTGTTACCAGTCAATGAAGAAACCTCGACGCTCCGGAAGCCCTACCCCCCGCGGGATTATGGGCTATGTCGTTACATGAGCCATAAGATATAATTGGATTCTGATCTATCGACGCCCTAGAAAGAAACTCGTACCTCCAAATTTGGTTGAAATTGAGATATGTGACTGTAAGGTGTAGAACTTTGTATCTCACATGTCTATTACATGATGTATGTGAACAATTTTTTTGCAGCTGCCGCTGCCTAGAGCCAATAAATAAAATCTCGTATCCATTTGGGCTTTATATTAAGGGTGAAATACTTAGAATCCCCGTAAACTTTGACTCTTAGGAGATACAAAGTTTTCATTCCAGGCCATCGCTATTACACGCGCAGCAATATGGAGGGGGATTATGGTCTATGTTGTAGCATGTCCCTTAATTCAAATGCCATCTACAAACTGTAATCTGCACCAAATTCTAAAATAATATAAAGGAATCCGAAAAATATAACTAAAACTGATATATTCTGCAATAATATCATTTTGTTCTGCTCACATTACGTGGATGTTCCTGGATTCGATCACCATTCTTTCACCAACTGTTCTGCAAGTATGGCGGAGTAGAAGGCGTGACAGTTTCAACGGACGTCTGAACCCTTGAACTCAACATTGAAGAAAGGCCTGAATCTCGCTGGTCCGATGCCGTGAGCTACGAACACTGCTCCCCTAGACGACTTCACAGTAGTAGTTGTCCCAAACACAGAGAGTAGTCACAGTAGTAGTTGTCCCAAACACAGAGAGTAGTCGCAGTAGTAGTTGTCCCAAACACAGAGAGTAGTCACAGTAGTAGTTGTCCCAAACACAGAGAGTAGTCACAGTAGTAGTTGTCCCAAACACAGAGAGTAGTCACAGTAGTAGCTGTCCCAAACACAGAGAGTAGTCACAGTAGTAGCTGTCCCAAACACAGAGAGTAGTCGGAAACCAGGTTTATGAATATTTGGATGACTTCTTTATGTAATTTGTTTCCAGAAGTCAGTTAGAGATGAGCTTCTATGTACGATCTTCAAATATAATAGCATTGGCTGTTTGGTTCTAGTCATATTTAGTTTGTGATAAAATTATATTTCAATATGTTTTTTGTTTTTTTCGTTTAATTCCTCTCAAAGTAATCTATAAATCCCCTAATCGAAGGGCACTGGTAGCCTGGTATTACGTGGGGTCCTACAGTCCGTGCTTGTAAATTAGCCCAACCTTTGTTTTTGGCAAACCGGAAATTCTATATATCTGTAGAGAGAAAGTACCGTCGACTTTTGACAGAAAAATAAACTTTGATTTTCTATTGACAATAATATCTTAGGTAAAATAGTAAAGTTATTAATATTGAATATTAACTAAATTCGAAGTGAGAAAAATGAAATAAAAGTTTTTAATAATAAATTACTTTTTACTAGGTGTACTAATACTATTTCTATTGTATCTGCAGTTGGCGGACTACATAAAATGCAACTACACTGAAATAATCTATAATTATATAATGGCCAGTATTTTATTATAAGCTACAAATTGACAGTACTATAATCCACTCAGTATATAATATACTGTATAGCTTATTAGTTACTGTGTTAATTAAACAAATTGTCCATGTATGGTCTGTATGTAAGATACATGATCATTGATTGGGGAGCTCACTTCTAAGGGCCCCACGCTCTCCTTTGCACAGGGCCCCAAGATCCCCTTTGCACAGGGCCCCAAGCTCTCCTTTGCACAGGGCCCCAAGCTCTCCTTTGCACAGGGCCCCAAGCTCTCCGTTGCACAGGGCCCCGAGAAGTGTTGATCTGAGCTAGGGACAGTACGTATGGGTAATGTTGATTGTGAATTCTAAGGGCCCCAAGCTCTCCGTTGCACAGGGCCCCCAAAAGTGTTGATCTGAGCTAGCGACAGTACGTATGGGTAATGTTGATTGTGAATTCTAAGGGCCCCAAGCTCCCAGTCTCCAGCAGTCCAGTATATTACGGCCCAGACTATGCGGCCACCGAGACAGGTCCGGATCTTGTTGACGGGATATGATGGTTGTTCCATGTCCTTGCCTTGTTCCCAGACAGTTTTACTGCTCGAAGGTCATACTTGGCCCTGGAAAACAGGACGAATAGATACCGAGATGACTAAATGGTTTTATCACAGCTCACAGGTTTCTAAAATAATATATGGCTTCCTTTTGTCCCCCGGCCCATTGTCAAATATAGTAAAATATAGTTTAGGCTCTTTGTTGGAAATGGGTCTAACTCACGGAACAATTTCGATTTTAAATTTTCTTTGGGAATTTGTATAAAAGTTGTAGTTATTTTTAAAATAATTTATCTTCGATTAAAGTTCATAATGTTTGATAAAACATAAATTAAATTATTAAGTATTTTAGGTTTCAGAGATACTTTAAAATCCTCTTCAAACGTAATCCTCTAAGGTCATCACAAATAAGATTATTTGCAATAAATATTGAATAAACTTGTATTCCTACTTTTTATTGAATAGCTCGTAACTTGTCTCGTGGAGTTAGTGACTCTGTACGTATGCATGTATCTCAGCAGATAGCTCGACTTCCTTTAAATAACCCCAAACAATTTTGATTTAAACTCTTATTTAAGCATTAGAGTATTGGTAATAAATGGTCGATTCTCATTTTTCAGTTAAAAATAATTTGAGAATACTCTTGTAGTAGCGAAATTTTCAATTTTGGACATATATATTTAGACTACTAGTATTTTTGATAATTGAAAATATGTAGCACTATGTAGCATTATTTGAAATATATTTTTATAAATCCAATATTTTCTGAGATATAGGCTAACACATTTTGTATGGATGTCCTTTAAAAAGGAAATTGATTGTTGTGATCTTCGGGATTCCTCTTTTTCCAATAGGGTTCTGTAACCGTGTATATTATTTTATTGATACTCTTTGTAAGAATGTGATACTTTGTTATCCAACGTGAATATATAATACATATTTTACAGGTTTTAACTAAATGACCCAGTTTTAATGTACGAACTATTACTGATTATCCACATGTAGGAGTTTTGTATACATCGTTAGTCTATACAAAAAAAAACATCGAGGAAGTTAAATTTTTTTGTTTTGTCAATAATATTTTATATAGAGAATGTGTGTTTAATCTAGACAGTTCGTAATAACTCCTGTTCAATTAGATGTGAAAACTACCAGGGTGTTATCCCAGAGGAGATCCCGGGTTGTTCTCATTCGGCCAACACTATTAGAATGTTGCTCCGCCAACTCTGCAGGAGTGGTTCGGATTGTTTCATAACTGAGGACGTGATGTCTCAGGTGCTAGGACACTATCTACCCCCGGAGTCCATACAGCGTGTCTTCACTACTGACTGATATCTCAGGTGCTAGGACACTATCTACCCCCGGAGTCCATACAGCGTGTCTTCACTACTGACTGATATCTCAGGTGCTAGGC
>CABFOW010006066.1:24796-35765 GCA_902141385.1 Timema californicum
TATATATATATATATATATATATATATAATTCTTTACAAAAAGCACTTACAAAATTATTAACTTTGTTTCTTATTCTTACACTTTCTTGTGTCGCTGACATCAATTTTGATAAAATCTTTCATTAACTCCTGAGATTCTTTCTGCCTAAGATAGTTAATCACTTGGAACTCATCTTTAACTTTTCAAAAAGACAGATGTACTTGATATATATCGATAGATTACCCCTAAATTAAACATTCTGGATAATTGGTTTTTTTCCCTGACATCGTGAGGGTACTGCCTAAACAAGCCTTAGTTGGTGCTTTTACATATATTGAGAGCCTGACGCGATTCTCTGTGTGGATCGTTCCAGAACAAAGGAGCAAAACATCTGCAGCTGACATCTGATGCTTTAGACCACGCAATTTCTGGTGGGGGTGGCCTCAGAGCAAATAAACACAGAAAGCTTAAATGTTACACATATAGAAAGTAGAAGATAGATTCCAGATGATTAATTTGTTTGACTCTTGAATTTAATCTTTTTACGAGCTTGACGACTTTAGTCGTGTGGTCACCAGTTTGTGAAGTTAAAAAGATTTTTAAAATGATTTAATATCAGTATTTTCTGTATATTATTGGAGTTATTCATTGTATATCCGTGTAACGCCGGTGATTTGAAGCTAGTAAAAATTAAAACTTGAAAAATTATCGAAAGGTTAATTTTGTTTGGCTTTATCTTAGTTTTATCATTAAGTTTACATAGGTTTGTGTCTATACTAAGAATGTGTAGGCAATAGCAAAGGTAATCTGTCCTGTAACTGGCCCAGCCCGAGAATTACCCTTACCTAGGACCTAGTCTCAAGATACTCCTAGGGTAAATCTAGGGCCATATAGTCCTAGAGCAAGTCCTGGACCTATCTTCACGTGGGAACCAGAGCAAGATAGAACCAATATAGTAAATAAACACGTCCAAACAGAACTTGGGTAGTTTTTCCACCAAACTTGATGATATTCCACCTGAATCTAAGAGCGAAGGGGTAGTAAACCATGGTCCTTTATACGAGGTAAACAATAACTGCAAGGTCATGTCACTGCCACTTATAGGAGCAAACACGACCATCGAGAATATTACGTTTGGTTCTGTTGTACAGGCGGGGAATAATGACAGGGGACTATATTGGCGTAAGAATTCCTCCCTCCTGGGACTTTCACTGCCGTCCAGACCAAACACAGGTAAGTTGTGCCTGATCAATTCGTTTGGGGTCCAGCAGGTTGTTATTTTACCAGTTGGGAGGGTCTAAATAGCCAAGTCGCAAATATTTAGGTCACCGTAGAAACACCATTCATAGGTTGTTTGCTATTTTTCAAGGTTACCAAAATACTATACTGGTCTAAGAGCAGATATCCTTTTGAAGCAGAGCTAATTGGCGAGAGGGTTAGCGCTTTGGCCTGTCATACCATCTCATCATGTTGTAAGGAAGCAATTGAATGGAACAAGGGATATATGTGATCGCTTAACACTAATCAGATGATTATGAGCCTAATTAAGCATGGTAGTATATTGCAAACTATAGGACCGCTGGATCTATATTCCCAAATACGGGGTTTTATTGAAGTATTTAACGTATATTAATTACTACTCTAAACAACATTAGAAATGTAAAACGATTTGACAAGTACACTTGCAATATATAGGTCTATTGCCCCAAACAACACTAACTAGTAATTCGTACTTCATAGGAACCCACGAAATAAATACAAAAAAAACCTATAAAAATATATATAATCTGTAAAACATTGAATTTATGTGAAATATTTTACAAATAAAAAGGGAGTGATATAAAAAGTGCACGATATATGAATGATTGTCACGTGTGCTCCACATTCCACGTCACAGGCAAACATGCAGCCTAGAGAGAAGATGGGCTAGTAGTGAAATCTGTCCATATAACCAGTTTTGCCTGGAAGGAGAGTGGGAAACCATCAATGAAAAACTGACCTTAATACACCTGACATAGATTTGACCCCCTATTTTACTTTCTCGCTACCTAACGGATAGAGAAAATATTATGATCGTCAAAATAATTGAGCTCCAGATTTTGATGAATGTGAACGTTTCATTACTCCCGAGTCCGAAAGAGTGGTTTTCGGGTTGCCATTTACCTGTCTTACCTTGGAGTAGAGCCTAAACTATTTGACCGATCAGGGTAAAACCTGGTCGCAAGGGTTTTCATAGAGTTGCCCCGAGGGTTTTCTGGAATTGGATACCTAACACCAAATGTAAGGGCAGTTTACTGAAGGGGAAAAAAGGAAAACATTGGTTTTATAAAAATTGGCTCTAACGATTTTGATTAAATTTAATTTCTAAGCATTGATCATCAATACAAACAGAATGGCTACTCTCAATTTTTTTTGTCAAAGTGACTTTATGGGTTTCAGTTTGATGCGTAAATTTTAATTTTTTTATCATATCTCCGTAACGATTTGAGTAGCCCTCTGGCCCTGGCAGCCCAGTTTGACCTACTTTCCTCTGATTGGCCAAATTTGGTCTGGTGACCCTCCACCTGCTCTCTGATTGGCTGTTGAATTTTCCTCTCCACCTCCCGCCCCTCTCGTACTTATTCTGACCCCCTCCCCTCCTCCTGCCCTCTTTTCCCAAGTAATGATTACGTCCTCCCTACAGACCTTCCCCTACAACCTCTCCCCCTACAACCCCTTCCCATACAACCCCTCCTTCTACGACCCCCTCGCCTACCACCCCAGGCATGTTGATTCTTGATGGTTAATTATTATTGATTGTTAATTAATTATTGTTAATTGATTATTGCTAATTAATTATTGCCTAGGATTGAGATATTGGAGTTTTTATTCATTGATTAGGGGGAGCAAACGATCCGTGACGTTTCTGCATAAGGCCGCAGCACGAACCTCACGCTATGGCTGTCGGGGGTAGAGTGTGATAAAAGGTTACCCTGCCTTGAGACCCCATTTCACTTCCCCCCTCCTTAGAGATATGAGTCGCAACCCTTTGGGTTTTCCCTGGCGCCTGTATGGCGGCCCTACAAGACGAGTTGAGGCAAGAATAGACCGTGACCCTATTCTTCTCGTATTATGTGACGTCGATCGAGGGGGGGTATAAAAAGGGGAGCCCACTTGGTTGTCTATTTAAAAGCGTTTGTAGAGCGGTTCAAGATAGATAAGTTACAGCAGCTGGTAAATATTGTTGACGCCGTGCAGACCGTAAAATTGTGTGATCTAACCGTAGATCAAAAGCACTCGATGGATAAATTAAAAGCGGTCAATACAGAGTCCGGGAGACGCCTAATAGCCTACCTAAACGGAGAGTTTTGTGTATTTTACCCTGTCATTTTGGTACTCTAACAGATGAAGATGTGTGCGAGCTTAATAAAGAAAAACTGGTATTTACCTGCGCCGGAGTAAAACCCGGTTCACCTACCATTGTGAACTTTGAACGCGTTTAAGAGACGGTGCAGTTAACAACAACATCAACATCGGGCAGCGGAGCAGTTAATACATGAGCATCGTGGATCCTACAGAACGTTTAGCTCTCAGGTACGATCACCATGCTTAGATCCGGCTATATTAATTTAATGTTTGTGCGTTATACGATTGAGGGGTGTGCCTATATGACGGTAGAGAATGTTCACTGTGTGGCGGTGAGTGATAGACATGTAATTTAAAAAGTAGAGGAGCGAGACTACATAGAGTTTTGCGACTCTACCTGTCACACGATAAGAGCGATGGAAGTACTACCCTCCGAGAGAATCGAGGAAACGTACATGTGTGATATGACGTGCGCAGTGTACAATTTCCGCAAGGAAAGAATTGGGAAATGTCCCTTGGCCAAAGACTCGTTCAAGCCGAAATTTTTGGATCTTGAAAAATAACATCGGGAGAAAGTTCAAAGATTCAATAAAGTGGAGCGGGCCGTAACGCATTAACATGATTTTCACCATCGTTCATTATGAGTTCTAGAGTCCATTTTTAACCTCCATCATATATTTTAAAATGAAATTTACTTCATAGCCTTTAGCATTATGGCCTAGGAGGGTGATATCCTTAAATCTTTTGCTTTATTTTTCTCTATAAATCCAAAAGGTTGGGCCATTACTGTATAACCCTTGAATATGTGAGTCCTATTGCCCCCGAATTCGGTGAAATGAGGGTCATTTACATCAATATGAAGGCAGGCGTTTCAACACATCTGTACGACACAGAGGTAAAGTTCGTGTAAGTACGTTTTGACCGCACCTTGAAGAAGAGTTTCTTGCCTGCATTCAAAATCATAAAATTAAAACATGAAATTCCTCATTTTCAGTGACGGCTTTGATAGGGCCTGCTATACATAGCAGAAATGACCAAAAGGACAATATGTATCGCATACTCTACAAAAAGTATCATAACATCTATGTGAATAATTTGATCTTTACACACTGAAAAATTAACCACATACCTCACAAAATGTTCTTGACATCGCAGACCGAAATGTGACCTCTGCAAAAACCGGGACGTTTTGGTTATCAAAACATGCTTGGTTTGTGAACCAACGCACAAACCAACAGTCTTTACAGGTCACAGTTTGACCTACACTCCAAACCGCTTTAACCTAGCACTTTTTGCACGCTCACTCGCACTTTCGCGCATTCTTATTACTGAACGGCACACGGCACTAGTGGCAAGAGTACACGCACTTAAATACAGCTGTCAAGGATGTTATGACATCAAAATAGTTTTGCTTATCGTCGTGAAACTACAAATAAATGTAGCCCTTAAAGGAATGTGTAGGGGAGTTGGTCCCTTATATAGGACCTGTTTCCCCTGATGTTCCCTGAACACTGTGATTCTGTATTAGGAGAGGTATGTTTGAAATTGTTTCAGTTTGATGGTCACGCCACCTTTCACTAGATTCACATGGGCATCAAGTCATAGTTCCTCTGACTTGAGTTTTTGAATAGGATGACCCATTATTATTTGTCTAAAGGTGTTCATATCCATGCATCCTGGTTCTTTTTAACATCATACATAGCCTTGACGACAACCAATGCACAGGTCAGGCAAAGTGTGTCGCAATTTTAAATCGTAATGATTCCTTTGTAATTTCAGCTATATGTGGTAGCGAGAGAGAGTCTATCACATTTATGATTACCCCCCGCCCTCCACGCATCTCTTTAAAGTGGTGTAACTCGATATGCAAGAGGGATGAAGTGAGGAACGAACCTTTGTAACTCTCGTTATACATTAGAGAGCACAGCTCACGCGTCAAGCTGATCGGTCCGCTTAAATTAAACAAATAGAGGTCTTAACGCGGAATCTGTGTTTACTAATAGTAGACCTACGTGATCCTCGGTGCTAACTCCATGATTCTGGAGACGTCCTTGCAAAGCATTGATTTGCTCCTCGAGCCATATTTGAACATCACGATAGCTCTATGTCGTCCCTAATTGTATGATCAATTAACGCCCGAAAACAAAACCGCTTTATCTTTCTTAATTCTCTTCTCGACGATTCGAAGATGGATGCAAATCGACAGCGCCCTACCTACCTCGTTTACCGATAGACTAAATCCCGATTGTGGCGCTAAAAATTTGTCTCGCTGGATCGTGGACCCCGTCTGCCTCACTGCAGCCTGGGCACGAACACCATCTCCCTTTCTCGGGGGCAGTGCTCCTGTTGTGGTGTGATGGGGGCTAACTGCTGGTGGAGGTGGTAGGATCGAGCGTCTATTTCCCACTCTCTTGGAATTATAACACAAAGCACATGTCAAAGTAAGCACTTTAAATAAAATTGTTCCTAACATACGCGTATTTTTTCTATCTTTAAAATGATACCACAAAATGTAAAATACTTTTAAATTTCAATCTATTATCGGTATGAATATAATAGTCCAGGGCAGCTAATCTATCACTATGAAGGGTTAATGCTACATTTTCATCCATGCCAAGAATCGGGCCAGGGACCTCTTCTTAAAGTGTGTGTAATAAATACACTTTAACTCTAGCATACTTGGCCCTAGTACAGCTACAAAATACAGTCCAGGGCAATTAATTTATCCCTAACAAGGGTTAAACATACATTTTTACCCATGCAGCGAATCGAACTCGGGACCTTTCGAAAAGTGTGTGTGATAAAATACAACCTAGAATATCAACAAACACAGTCCAGGGCAATTAATTTATCCCTATCAAGGGTTAAACATACATTTTTACCCATGCAGCGAATCGAACTCGGGACCTTTCGCAAAGTGTGTGTGATAAAATACAACCTAGAATATCAACAAACACAGTCCAGGGCAATTAATTTATTACTATGAAAGGTTCAACCCTCATTTTCACCCGCCCTCCCTCCCTCTCTCTCAATTTAATGATCGGCTAAATCGACACTATATTTTCTCCTGTTAACATTTGAATGCCTGTAAGAAATAATTGTAACCTTAAAACTCACAATTTTCCCCCTTAAAACCTTTTAATGGTCAAAAGAGGCGTCCAATGCTATCTGTTGGCCTGATAAGCAAGCACAACCACACACATACTAGCCCGAATGAAATAAGGTATTGCAAGGAATACATGTATTTACACTAATTGGTAAAAATAGATATTGATGTTAGAATGTGGACCTAATTAAGTTTACTCTTGGTGGAAATCATTTCGTTTTATAATTAATTAAAAAATATTATAATTTATATGCGTTACTATTTTCCAGTCCAAGCCCCCCGATTCATTTTTGTTTTTTTTATTCATAAAATGCTAAGACTAGTACATCTATAAGCCCGATCCGCTGGCTGATAATTTATCAAGCCAACATTTTTTAACCATGTCGGAAAACAAACCCTGGATCTATAGTTTTGTATACAGATACTGTTTTCCAGTCTAAAGCTAGGGTCACTTTTTGTATTTATAAAATGCTAAAATTATAACATCCCCAAACCCTGCCAGGTGTATGATATTTTATCAAACCAACCAACATTTGTTTAACCATTTTGGGAAATGAACCCAGGACCAATAGTTTACTATACAGACACGCTAATGAATGTGCTAAGGTGGTGGCTGAATATTTGATACAGCACATTTCAAACGTGAATTTAATAAATGGCTAAAGCGACCATTATAATTTTCTCTCTTTGAATGTTTGTAATGACAAGAGCTCTAGGTATGTGGCCGTTGGACCTTCTAGTTAAGAAGAGGGCAACTGGGTACTGGAAGAGAAAGAACAACTGGGAGAAGGTTAGGATACTCACCTCACCCGAAGTTGAGACATCTGAAGACGTAGTATTTGCTCTGTTGAGGGAATGGCAGAGATGCTGGGAGAGCAGTGAAACTGGTAGGAGGGCTTATCAACTCTTTCCCAATGTGGTTGAAAGGATTGATAAAGCACATCTGGAAGCCATCCCCGGGTCTGGTCCAGTTAATCACGGGGAAGGGGCCGTACCCGGAATCCTTAAGGACGATGGGATTTGTCGAAGCTGATCGGTGTGAATGTGGTGAGGTGGGTACCCCGGAACATGTTGTGTTTGAATGTGCCCGTACGCTTGAGATAAGAAGACCTAACCAGCAAGAAGTGCAGGGGAGACTGGTGGGTGATATCCTGATAGATCCCGCCCATTGGAGGTTCCTAGATAAGCTTGCAGCGGAAGCTTCAGAAAGAGCCAAGGCGGAATATATAAGGGCACTGAGAGAGAGACGAGGACTGGGACAGAGGCTAAACAAAGTGACGAGGACAATGACATGGATAGTGACGAAGACGGAGACAATGACGAGGACAATGGAGGATATGTGGACAGAAACACGGGAAGCGGAATTGAGACAGACGCAGGTGAAGTCTCAGCGGGGGGAATATAGGGAAAGGAGAAGGTTGTTTCTGTGGAACTACTGCTATATAACCTTCCATGAGGAACAAGGAGAGATGCTGGGAAGTGGCAAGCACGAAGCCTTGAGGGACTGGCATACCAGTCGGCTGATGGACCCGGAGGTTTACTGGGATAAACTTGTTATTTCCGAGGGATCATCATTCCAGCTGATCAATGGGAAAGATGAGGGGAAGAAACGGGACGCATGGGGGAACCCTGTGACAGCAGATCTCTCTTCTTGGAAACAAGAAGATGAGGATTAGGTCTTGTAAGGGCCCTAGGCGTCAAGATGGAGATAGGCGGCTGATTATTTAGGTTAGCTAATTGTAAGGCTAGGATAAGATTAGAATAGGATAGGGAAGGGAGAGTGATAGGAATGGGTAGGTTAGGAGAAACAATTTCAGGGAAGGTAATTAAATAAGTGGTTTGCACTTATGTGCCGGTGGAGCGTCAACTCCGGTAAGGGCACCTCCCCAGGTGGTGGATAGGGGGATGCTTGCAGCTGCTGGGTGCACCGTCGGACTGGGATGAGAATCCGGGTTTGATGGGATGACCAGCGGAGGTGGGTACCGGGGAAGTAATATACCCGGGGCAGACCAAATGGGGAATGAAATTGTATCTTGGAGATAGGTACTATAGGAGCCAAAACCTGTTTAAGATTAAATGTGATTGGATACTATATAATAATAGGAAATCTTTTTAATAGTCTGTAAATAAGGCCTGGATTTAAAATTGTAAGATGACAGGCCTAATTAGATTGGTAATAAAAAAAATAGACAAGAGCAAATATTCTCGAAACTGTCAGTTGAAAAAAGTTTCGGTATGCCGTCGAAATAACGTTGGTTTGGGGGAAGAGATCACACAAATAACTGTCTATTTCCAAACTAGTGGCTCTAGTATAGTTACTTGTAGACGTTACTAAAATATAGAATGAAAAACCTACATATCAGCTGATCTATCAAGTCCAATTCAACCCAAACATCGGGTATAGCACTTCCAGGGGCGTTGGGCAAAGCACCGACCACTTCTAAAAATGGTCTGATATAGGGCTCATCACTTAGCCGCTTTCAAGAGGATGCACCCACACGCTCGTCACTAAACCCTCTGTAGGCGCTACGTGGTCCCTCAGTCCAGCATTCAACCCATATGGATCCCAGTTGTCTGAAATTAAATCAATACATATTAATTATTATCGTGAGAAAAAAACTACTCGCCAATCACGCTCAAATCTATAGCAGGACGTTAATTACCCATGGACCAGACGCCATCCACCAGGCAAACTCCATCCTCGCTAAAAAGCTTTAAAGGATCTGGGCTACCCGGTGCTATCGACGTTGCAGGTGGAGAGGGTGCGTTTTATTGAATGTCTCTCAAAGGAACAAATTCCGCTCTACATTTTTAATGGTAAAGACGTTAAAGACGAAATAATTAAAATAGTTACCATTAAAATATACAAAACGTTAGAAACATATATGAATTTAGCCAATTTTCCAGCGCGTTGAAATTCATTATGATGTTTACTAACCACAATTATTAATTATAATGACCGAATATATTGGTTTTGAAGTCTATTTATAGTCGCTTCATAGGGTGTGCCACCTGTAAATATGGCGAATTCTTATTGGTCTATATTACTGTTTCCGCATCGGTGGTTGCCCGATCCTTGTAGAGGAGCTTCTATTTACCGTTACTTGTCATTTGTGGTCAGACGATTGGTGAATACGGACGTATTAGACCCTCTGGTGGATAGGGGGTTTCTATATACTGTGAAGGACCACTATACCCCTCCGCGGCCGTGTTTATTTTTTCCAGCTGCACAAATGTGAGTACACATCTTGCCCTGTGATGGGAGATGGTAAGGCTTAAAGTACCGTGGAGGGCAACAAACGTTAACTATTTTACATTTAAAACCAGATCAAATGTTGGTACAAGTTTCGTCGTCACCGATGTAAAGGCTTCAAATCCCAATCACTTTGTTTAAAAGATACCGAAGTTCAAATCTCTGCGGGCACGCCATCTAAATGTCAATCTCATCTCTTTCTGGTGGAGAAATTCAAAAGCAATTCTCTGATGCGTTAAATTGTTGGGCTCAATAGATAGTCTAATATGTAAATTTGCCGCTCTTTAACTATTTAAGATTCTCAACAATACTGTTTCTCTCTCACAAAAAAAATCACCACTTATCTCACGCTTTCCTTACGAGCTTAATCCAAGTTTGTGGAAAAATATGGCGGTAACGTCTAGAAACAGGTGCTTTAAATAACAGATAGCGTGACAATCTCGAAATCATTAATTTGACACTCTGGCGTGTGAATTAGAAATTTTAATATTTCAACATGTTTAAGTATAACAACATAATAATTATATTGCCTTTAGCCGGTTATTAACAAGAAAGACATAACTTTATATTGCACATGATACTTATTTTTCGTTGATCCAAAAGTCTAGAGTTCGAATCCTGTGTCCCAGTATCAATAAAAGAATAATCATATGTATATATTTAAATAAATATTACAAATATACTTTTGATGGTGTGAGATATATTGGTATAAACTTTTATTTGTGTGTAAATATATATTCCAAGTATACTTTTGATGGTTCGAAACATTTTTATAAATAAACATTCCAAGTACACTTTTTTTGCGGTGTGAGTTATATTTGTATAAACTTTTATATATGTGTAAATAATTATTCTAAATATACTTTTTGCGGTGTGAGCTATATTTGTATAAACTTTTATTTGTGTGTAAACAAATATTCCAAGTATACTTTTCATGGTGCGCGATATATTTTTATAATTTTGATTTGTGTAAATAAATATTCCAAGTATACTTTTCATTGCGTGAGCTATATTCTAAAACTTTTGAACCATAATTTGGATCTACCATCCAAATAAGAGGGTTCAAAAACTTCAAAAAAAGGAAAAATAGAAAATAACAACAATCGAAAGAGTGGGCTGGGTGAGTGAACTGATTATACCCGCTGGGTAAGCTAAATGACACCCAGCGCACACAATTTGGGATATATGAGGGTAAGTTCTCATGGCCGTCCTCAACGGTCGATAAACACAGCCCAGAAGTTATACCCTTATTGTGATTATTTCACAAGAATCAATTCAACTTAAA
>CABFOW010006067.1:0-35760 GCA_902141385.1 Timema californicum
CTTTAAACTAATGTTTTATATACAATCGATAGATTTTGACGACAGCTGACGATTAAAACTTAAACAAACATCGTAGCTTCTCAGAGTCAAAAGTTATACTAATTGCAAATCTCGATATGCAGCAAAATAACCTCATTATGGTGGCGCTTCCCCTTCCACCGCGCGCGATGCGTCACTGTTCTCGCGTATCGTAATGCATTCTTTGATCCTTTAGCTATCCAGTGGTATAATTTAATTTTGGATGTAGAGGATAGATTCGAAACTACAACGCCAAACTGTATCCCCGATTTTTTTATCATTAGGTTTTTTGGATTGCCCCCGTATGGTAGCAAATTTAAAGATGTATTCACGTCAAAAGATAAAAATATTGGTTAAGAATGGTAGGACATTTAGCCCTGTAAAGGGAACCAATAACATAAACGACAGAAATTTTCTGTGTTTGTCCTGTATGTTATTTGTTCTGTTTACATATTCCCATCTAAGTACCTTATAATTCTTTATCATTTTACTTTTCTTTTGTTTACTCATTTAGGAAGTGGCATTACAAATTTCACATGCCCTCCTGTTGATTTCTGGTAGAACATAACCTAGGTCAGGAGAATGCTTGAGAGCTAACAATCAATTTTCTTCAAGAGGCTACCATTTCTTTTCTATCTAGTGGCAGCAATGTAAAGTGAGAAATGTGTTCTTCTTTTCATTGTAAAAGCCATATAGTGTTTGTTCCTTTCATATGTTTCTATCCACCTTGATTGTATCTTCCCCAAAGACATATTACCATCAAATAATGATTGATTCTACTTCACATAATATAATAGGTGGGATATATTGGCAACATAAAATGTTTATGTTTGTATTGGCCACCTCCACGACATATTTGTATGTTAGTCTTTGTTGTCTTACCTCCCTTTGGTACAGGAGTTGGCCACCTCCACAACATGTTTGTATGTTAGTGTTGTCTTACTGGGGATCCGGCAGTTATCTTAAAGTCATTTGGCCTAAAAGTCAATTGGCCTAAAGGCACTTGGCCTAAAGGTACTTGGTCTAAAAGTCAGTTAGCCTGAAGGCACTTGGCCTAAAAGTCAGTTAGCCTAAGGGCATTTGGCCTAAAAATGAATTTCACTAAAGTCATTTA
The DNA here is from genome assembly GCA_902141385.1 of Timema californicum. NCBI lineage: Eukaryota > Metazoa > Arthropoda > Insecta > Phasmatodea > Timematidae > Timema > Timema californicum. The sequence goes on from CABFOW010006067.1 coordinate 1,133, forward strand.
GCCTAAAAATTAACTTCACAAAAGTCTTCTGGCCTAAAGTCAATTGGCCTAAAATGTAAATTTAAAACCTTCGGATATCTTCAAAAAAGAAAAAGTACTATTAGTTGTTTCATCTGGAAAAAGATGGCACAGGTGATGCTAGATAGTTACAATATTTCTAAAAACATTGACATATCTCCTACATAAAGCTTTATCCCAACAAACATATAATCTTAATTCTACAAACAAAAACAATAGATCAGTAGTTCACAATACACTATACCACCTTTTTTGTAAATAAATTTATGATATTATTTCTTTTTTAGTATATCTCATGATCATAAAATTAATAGGAACGAAGATATTAGCAAAAATCAATAACAAAACAACACAATCTTCAGCATCGTTTATGCGTGGTAAAATTGTATGTGTACAATCGAATGATGGAGACTTTTGTTATTTAGAAAAACAAAGTGAAAGTGGAAACCAAAATTCAGCTAACTCATTTGGCATTTTTCTGAAGTGACGATCGATTTTCGCCTAAAGTTACTGGGTTAATCAATGTTAACTCTACATAAACTTTTTTTTTAGCCAGGCCTATTGTATAATTAAATGTATATAATAGTGACGTATGAAATGAATTTTGCCAGTGAACATCAATATCATAATGTCCATATATATATATATAAACTTAAATGATGGGTTTGTTTAGATCCATTATCATCATCATCATTATTATTACTATTATTATTATTAGTGAGAGAGAAAATGAGCGAGTGTGTGTGTGTAAGAGGGATAGAGAGAGAGACAGATAGAAAGTGAGAGTGTGTGTGTGTGAGAGAGAGAGAGTATGTGAAGGAGTGTGCCTGATTAAGTGTACGAGAGAATGTGTGTAAGAAAGAGTGTGTGGGAGTGGGAGTGAAATTTTGGGAAAGAGATGTTTATGGGTATTGTGTGGAAGAGAGAAGAAAATATGAGAGAGTAAGAGAAACTTTAAGAGACAATTTTTAGAGAAAGTTTGAGTGAAAGAGAGTTAGATAGAAATATTGAGACAGAGAATATAATAGAACAAGAGATAGAGAGAGTTTAAGACTAGAGAGATATTTTGATTGTGATAAAGTTCAAGAGAGAAAGAATTTGAGGCAGAGAAGGAGTTTGAGACAAAGAGGGTGTTTGAGACAGAAAGGGTGTTTGAGAGAGGGGGGGAATGTGAGAGTAGGTGAGAGAAAGTTTGAGAGAGAGGAAGAATTGGATAGAAATAGTTTGAGAGAAAGAGAGTGAGTTTGAAAATAACGTAAGAACGAGTGTGATAATATAATGTGTCAAAGATTGTTTAATAGTGTGTGAGAGAGGGGAAAAGTCTTAGTCAAAATAAGAGAAAATGTGTGAGAGTGTGTGTGTGATGGAGAAAGTGTCAGAGAAAGAGTGAGAATGTGAAAAGATAGATGTGGTAACAAAACATTACTTTGAAATTTTATTCCCAAAATTACGTGGTAGTATGGAAACATAACTGAACTTACGGTATTTGTATTGTATTACTATTTGATAAATATAATATCAAAACCCATTATTTGAAAAACATTAACGCCAAAACCTTTATTTAGATAATTAAAATGGCTATTTTTAAATATATTTTAAGATAATTTTATCATTTTTGATCCTATAATACATACTAAACATATTTAAACATCATTGTATCGTTTATATATTTTTATAGGTCATGCGTGAAACAAAACGTATAAAACATTTTTATGTAACTGACAGCTTAACCTTTTAATTTGTGAGCTATGATCGATATTATTGATTTAAGTGTGAATTAAAGATAGCAAATTCCAATAATAAATAAATGCTTCTTCAGTCCAGGAAATCTCAATCTAGATGTGCTTTGACCAACATCTAAAGTGAAATCAGCATCCAAAGGGAAATATTTTATTTGCAGTTTGAAAAATGTGATGACTGTGTTCGTACCAAAAATAAAGATTAAGTTATTATTTTTTAACCAAAGATATATATTTTATTTAGAGATTTACAGCCAGGCAGCCAATAATGCAAATAACGGTTTCCATGGTAAAAAATATCTGTGAAAATCGGTTTTTCTCGCCATCCTAGACTCTTAACCATTAAAATGAGTGTGTGTTTGTCAAAATTTGTCCAGCCATTTACTCATAATTTTTATAACTGGGAACGGGTATATCAAATTATATACAAGATAAGTATGCTCCTAAGCCTACGGATTTCCAAAGATTTTCGTTTCAATCTTATTCACAATTGGTTGACTTGTTTTGTTGCTTATGTTTTGAGAGACACAATGAACAACAGCTACACCTTCTTTGGTTTCTTTTTTCTGCATATTTATAGAATATAGTATATCGCCCATGGACGTGTCTGACTTTGCAATTTTGGAGGATGACTTTATTTCCAGCTCGGGGGTTGTTGGGAGGGTGGTAGGAGGAGGACACACATATTATTACCACTTTGAGGAGACACATATTGGGGGTATTATTATTGCCATTCTCTATAATCACTACTGATATTACATAAATGTAGATACATCTATTATTACTTTATAAATATTTAGTTCAACACTCTCACATGAACATTAATATAAATTCAAGATTTTCATCATACTCCAAATTGGTTTATGAATAGGTCTACATACAAGAGTGATATTCATTTTATATTGATTAAGTGAACAGTGAAATCATCAAACACATTACTTCTTTCATTAACTACCATAATATATATATATATATATGTTTGTTTATGTAATACAATAAATTATGATCTTGTACAAAACATATTTATGTAATACAGTCACTTGATTTATCACATTTAAGAAATAAAGTTTCTCAAGTATGTTTTAAGGTGAGATGGATAACTTGATGGATGGACCTCCAAATATTTTTACCCGCCATGATATCACTTACTATTTGTTTCGTCAATCTAATATTATGCCTAGATTCACAGGTAATATTTTTCCCTTGGATAACATTTTCGGAGATACCACATATAAGGGAGGGTACTGCAGGCAATTTTAATTTGTTTTTCTTAGGTAAGTTTAGCAGTTAGGCCTGAAGGTCTTGTTCATAATCATTATGTAAAAAATGTTCTGGGCAAATCTCGTTCAGTAGTGAATGCAGCTTTGTCTGACATCAGAATCTACAGTGTAGCCACATAGCTTCTTTGGTGCTGACTGACAGACAGCTCAAAGCTAGCTGACTTCTGACAATCAACATTTAGGTATATACCTACATTTTGAATGTCAGAAGTGACAGCTGCTAAACAAATGTTTTTGCAGATCATATGGTTCGGTGTAGGGATACATAATTTGGTCTGGTAAATTTGAAAGCCGTAAGCTGTGAGCTGTCAGTCAGCAACAAAGAAGTCATGGGACTACTGTATATGAAAGTATTTAGTATAACACCATATCCCTTAGTTAGATCACTTTTATTGCACACAGAAACAGTAGTATTGTTACAGTACTTTTTGTAAAACTTCACCCATAAATAATAGGAGAGCTTGCAAAAAACACACAAGCGTTTGCTATTCACAGTGACTTGGTTAGCATACTTGGCATAAATAGGAAGCTAATAATGAGTGCAACACAGCACAGTCACATCTACTGAATAGAAGCAAGCTCGGCTAGGTCGCTAGCCAACGTCACAGCAGTGTTATGTGCAAGGGTAGAGCTAAATGCTAGCTGGTATAAGGAACGAGTCTACCATGCACTCTAGTAACCTCAGTGATCTCTATACTATATTGCATGGACATACACAGATCCTTACAACGAACCAAATCACGACGCTTAAGTTTGTCGTCTGCTTGGTTACAAGAGAGCAGATTTAACTGTTTCTTGCAACGTTCTAATACAAAAACGTGTTTCTGGTGAGTAAAAGTATTATTGTTTGAAAATAGTGAAGTATTATAGTCCATTTGGCTGAAGACACATTTCCGTTAAAGGATATACAATTCAGTTTTAAAGTTAATATCGTACACATACGAATATAATCTTTGATATATTAAAATATGTAGCTATTGTTCAAGTTGTTTACATTCTGCCAAGACTATGATACATTTAAAGTTGGCTATTAGCTTCTATATTGGATTCAGAAACAATATTATAATATTGAAAGTTCGATAACTATAATGAAAAAAGGTAGCTTAAAATATAATAATATTTGTGCAGTGGCAGATTTAAAATTTTTACGCCCTAGGCACAATTATAATATGCGCCCCCCCCCTCCCCCAATTTTACCTTATAATTTAATTACACGTGATTGAATAAAGAAACAAGTCATGAGTGTTGTAACTTATTATCCTCTTGAAACCTTATATTAACGCATTTATCTCATTTAACTAATCAAACATTGACATATCTCATATATTCATACAAATTAGCGAATTATGCCAAAATTCCACATTGCCTTGTATGTGTGTAAGAGAGAAAAATAAACACGAAAGTTGTCTTCTCTCTTACATAATGGTGTTCAGACGACAGCTCAAAAATTTTAGTCACAGATGTCCATCCAGTTATATCAATGATCTCTATATTATACTGGATGGAAATAAACATACTCATTGCAAAGGAACAAAGTGTGGTGCTAAAATTTATTGTTTGTTTAGTTGTGGAGGGACAAATTTAATGGTTTCCTTCAATATTTTTATGTGAATACAAGTCTTTGATGGATACAATGGCTGTTGTTTGAAAATAATGAAATATAATACCACTTACGCCTGAAGAAACATTTGCATTAAATGATATACAATTCAGTTTTATAGGTAATACTGTAGAAATACGAATAAAATCTTTAATGTATTTAAATATGTAGTTATCATCAATGTTGTTTACAGTCTGCCAAGAATACACTTATATTTAAAGTTGGCTATTAGCTAGTAGGTTGGTTTCAGAAACCATATTATATTGAAAGTTCGATAAATATAATGAATAAGGTATCTTAAAAAAGTGATAACATTTGTTTGAATGACAAACTTTGTGTAGTTGCCATACGTTCAAACGATCATTTATGCCGGAATCACAATCAACTTAAAGTTAACTTAATGTAACTTAACATAAATAATCTCCTTGTGTGTTTAAATAGAAGCAATCAGGATGCAGTTATAACTTAAAGTCGACTTACAGTTAACTTAACATAAGAACTGTCCTGGGAGGTATTTTACTTTAAGTGAACGTTATTTGAAGGGTATCACGTGATCTAGTCAGCCAATCATTATCCGAGTGACGTAAACAGGGCTATTTAGTAATTCATTTGTTGGTTTTAAAATCAAGGTCTACTCTTTAGCTTATGTTCTAGTGATCCAACATTGAAACAAAGTAATTAAACTAAAATAGGAAAGCTAAATTTATCAAAAATTTTAATAATAAATGTTTATTATATCGATTGAAAACTTTAAACATTCACAGATCATCACTTTACAAATAGTAAAAATCACAGATCATACTCGAGAATGCAGGTGTTTGGCTCGAGTTGTTACATTAAGTTAACTTTAAGTGAAAGTTACGTTAAGTTGATCATTATCTCATCATAAGGTTATAGGCTTGTAGAAAGAATTATTATATTACCTGTTAAAAAATAAGGCTCATATCTTGTATATTGCTTTCAGAAACCATAATATGTGGAACGTTGGATAGCTATAATGAAACATGTTAGGTAAAAACTGTATTAAATATGTTTGAATGATCTACTTTGTGTAGAAGTCTTACTTTCAAAAGATAATTTAGGTTATAGGCTTGTAGGAAGCATGGTATCTACTAAACCCTGATTTTAGTAGGAATCCCAATCTGTAAGGCTTTATTTTGTACCAGAATACTATCATATATTAGTATTTTGGTAGGATAAACAACCATCTAGACCGGAAGTAGAAATTCCCTTCTGAAAGGTATTTTATCCTACCTAAACACTAATATAGGGTAGGATTCTAGTATGACATAAATCCTTCCAAACGAACTTCCTTCAAAAATCATATTATATATTAACCTCCATCAACTTACTTTTTTAAAAACTCACCAGTTTCAAACTTTGTTATGCTCTTCAACGCTTTTACTAACAAATTTAATTCATTTAACTAAGCACACATTGTTGTATCTCATATATTCAATCAAATTAATGAATGATGTCAAAATGTGACATTGCCTTGAATGGGTGTAAGAGAGAAAGAGATAACCGAAAATTGTCTTCTCTCTTACACAATGGTAGGCAGATGACAGCTCTAAAATTTCAGCCACAGATATCCATCCAGTTATATAAAAGAGATCAATGAGTTGTACAGAGATAAATGTGTAACTTTGGGTATAAGGACTCATAAAGATAACCAAATAAACCTTAAAATTTGAAACTTTTCAGTGGGAGTTGGAGAAATGGTGGGATGGAGGGGAATGGGTAGCTCAATATTTCCAAAACTAATAAATTTAATTAACTTTCTGTGTGGTAAAGAACTTAACTTTGTTAAGCAGATTTGGGAACCAAAACAATTAAACAATTAAATAATAATAATATTAATTTAAAATTACATCCTGGAAAATAGTGGTGTTGGACTATAATAGAAAAAAACCTTTTGAGATGAGATGAGATATAAAATAAAAAACAATTCAGATAGGTAGAGATAAATCAAACTCCAAATAGCCAAAATAATATTAGACTCTAAATGTCTCAAAGTGAGTAGGGAAAAGGGGGTTGGGGGACGGGGGAGGTTCTAAATCTACAAAACCAATAGAAACAACATCTCAATGCAATGTGATATAAGATTGGAATTTAGCAGGCCAGTAAATGCACACTACCTAATAACTATTGAATCTGAACATTTAAAATGGAACTCCAAGAAATTAAGGGGGGAGGGAAGAATTTATATAAAACACTTTTAGATGTAGTGGAAAATTGAAATTTGACTGGCAGGTAGAAGTACAACTAATAGATAATGAAATAAATCTTAAAACTATAAGTGTTTAAATGGGAGTTAAAGAAATAATGTTTAGGGGAGGAGGGGTGGGGGGGGGGGGGCANCCAAAACTAATAGAAACAATTACTAACAGAACAATTTGTTTGATAAGCTAGCTAAGGCACTTACTAGAATTATTCTTTCAAATTCATTCATTTTTAAATAGTAAATTTAAACTATTAATTTTCTTTTGGTGTTGATTGCAACAATGCTTTCACATACATAAAAGAGTCATTGTTATCGTGCTTGTAGTTGTGCCATAAATGTACTTATTTTTGCAGCTATTTAGATTTAGTTTTGTTTATTAGGTAGTAAATGTAAACTATTTATTTTGGTGTTCATTTCAACAATGTATCCGTGTAAGTGATGCAAAGACTGCAAATATTTAAAAAATATATTTTGGTTACATCTTATAAGTAATATGTGGCTTCATCGACATACATGTTTGAAATTGTGTTTTTGGTAGCTTAGATGAGGGTTTCTCAAACTGCAATACATGAGGGGATTTCAGGTGAGGCGTAGCATCGTTTTATCTGTGAACCAAATGTTCACTTCCTTTGACTTGCTAAATTCTGATTAACTGTAAAAAATTAATATTCTGTTTGACTTGTGAGGCAATAAAATTAATTTTTATCTTTGAATACATTTGTATTAAAGTAGTTTCTCAACAAGTATGATAATTTGAATTACAAATATCGTCTGGAAGTTGAAAAAGGCCTTCCTTTGTGTGTTATTTGACAGAAGCTGACAGGAACCATCTCTGGGATGGGGAAAAAAAATCATTCTTCCAAATGACAAGTACATATTTTTCATGAATAATAATTCTGTGATAAAATTTTAAAACAAACGTGATATTTTATGAATATTTTACAAAACTTTACTATTCTTAATCAAATTCTACAAAGTCCCTACCAGAAAATAAAGAAATCAATGAAATAATAAATGCCTCATTTTGTATTTTAACATAAACAAGTTATTTTTATTCAAAGAAAGAGAGGCTTAACAATTACTTTTAATGTTCATGTAAGGCTCGAGTGCATAGAGTTTGAGAAAACCTGGTTTAGATGATTAGCTAGAAATGAGTTAATTTACCCAACTTGATGTGAGCAAAGCCGTGGCCAAATCATGTAAGTTAATATAATTGTAAAAAAATGAATGGTTGAGTTAAGTCATTTAACAAAATCAATAAACAAATATACACAGAAATATAGATAAAATATGCTTTAGCACTTTTCAAAATTCAAAATAATACAAGATTATTAACATGGAGTGGCCACATTTATATGATAATTGCTCAAAACGAGTATAGGTACAACACTTTTTATTTGTGGTACAAAATGGTTCAAGACTAATTCAAAGATTTAGCATTGAAAAAACTTCAAAATTCAAAATAAAATAAAATAGTAAAAATAAGAGTTGCTACATGTATATAGTAATTAATCAAAAAGAGTATGGGTACAAAACTTTTTATTTGTGGTACAATAAGGTGCAAAAACTAATACAAAACTTTGGCACCGCAAAGAGTTCAACATACAAAAGTAGTACTACATGTTAATGAACATGCTGATGTACCTTGGGAAGTATTTAATTGAGAGAAGACAAATATATTTTAAAATGGTAGTATATACTATTTAAATAAATATTACACACCTCACCATCTAGTAGCATCACTACAAATTGTAACAAGAATTTTCGGAGGCAACATAAACACATTTTAAATAAATGATCTAAAAATTAATTTTACAAAAAGTCATTTGGACTAAAAATTAACTTCGCAACAGTCATTTGACCTAAAGTCGCTTGGCCTAAAGTCATTTGGCCTAAAAAATAAATTGACAAAAGTCATTTGGCCTACACTTTAAGCCAAATAACAGTTACTTGTCTTACTTCCCTCTAGTATGGGAGTTAGCCACCTCCACGATGACATATTTGTATGTTAGTGTTGTCTTACCTCCCTCCGGTAGGGGAGTTAGCCACCTCCACGACATGTTTGTATGTTAGTGTTGTCTTACCTCCCTCTGGTACGGGAGTTGGCCACCTACACGTTATGATTGTATGTTAGTGTTGTTTTACCTCCGTTTGGTATGAGAGTTGGCTACCTCCATGATATGTTTGTATGTTAATGTTGTCTTACCTCCCTCCGATATGGGAATTAGCCACCTCCACGACATGTTTGTATGTTAGTGTTGTCTTACCTCCCTCTGGTACGGGAGTTGGCCACCTACACGTTATGATTGTATGTTAGTGTTGTTTTACCTCCGTTTGGTATGAGAGTTGGCTACCTCCATGATATGTTTGTATGTTAGTGTTGTCTTACCTCCCTCCGATATGGGAATTAGCCACCTCCACGACATGTTTGTATGTTAGTGTTGTCTTACCTCCCTCTGGTACGGGAGTTGGCCACCTACACGTTATGATTGTATGTTAGTGTTGTTTTACCTCCGTTTGGTATGAGAGTTGGCTACCTCCATGATATGTTTGTATGTTAATGTTGTCTTACCTCCCTCCGATATGGGAATTAGCCACCTCCACGACATGTTTGTATGTTAGTGTTGTCTTACCTCCCTCTGGTACGGGAGTTGGCCACCTACACGTTATGATTGTATGTTAGTGTTGTTTTACCTCCGTTTGGTATGAGAGTTGGCTACCTCCATGATATGTTTGTATGTTAATGTTGTCTTACCTCCCTCCGATATGGGAATTAGCCACCTCCACGACATGTTTGTATGTTAGTGTTGTCTTACCTCCCTCTGGTACGGGAGTTGGCCACCTACACGTTATGATTGTATGTTAGTGTTGTTTTACCTCCGTTTGGTATGAGAGTTGGCTACCTCCATGATATGTTTGTATGTTAATGTTGTCTTACCTCCCTCCGATATGGGAATTAGCCACCTCCACGACATGTTTGTATGTTAGTGTTGTCTTACCTCCCTCTGGTACGGGAGTTGGCCACCTACACGTTATGATTGTATGTTAGTGTTGTTTTACCTCCGTTTGGTATGAGAGTTGGCTACCTCCATGATATGTTTGTATGTTAGTGTTGTCTTACCTCCCTCCGATATGGGAATTAGCCACCTCCACGACATGTTTGTATGTTAGTGTTGTCTTACCTCCCTCTGGTACGGGAGTTGGCCACCTACACGTTATGATTGTATGTTAGTGTTGTTTTACCTCCGTTTGGTATGAGAGTTGGCTACCTCCATGATATGTTTGTATGTTAATGTTGTCTTACCTCCCTCCGATATGGGAATTAGCCACCTCCACGACATGTTTGTATGTTAGTGTTGTCTTACCTCCCTCTGGTACGGGAGTTGGCCACTTACACGTTATGATTGTATGTTAGTGTTGTTTTACCTCCGTTTGGTATGAGAGTTGGCTACCTCCATGATATGTTTGTATGTTAATGTTGTCTTACTGCCCTCTGGTATGGGAGTTGGTCACCTTCATGACATGTTTGTATGTTCGTGTTGTCTTACCTCCCTCTGGTACGGGAGTTGGCCACCTTCATGACATGTTTCTATTTTAGTGTTGTCTTACCACTGCTAGGTTTCCCTCTGGTATGGGAGTTGGCCACCTCCATGATATATTTGTATGTTAGTGTTGTCTTACCACAGCTAGGTTTCCCTCTGGTACGGGAGTTGGCCACCTCTACACCATGTTTGTCCACGCACCAGCATATTCCTACTGACGTGTGACACTGTGTGGATCGATAGTATCCCTCATCATCACAGTCAGGGATATAAACTCCTGGAAACAAAACCATTTTTTACTCACATTTTAACATTATAAAGAAGGGGAGACTAAAATTATAGATGGAGCTATCTTACATTATATTTTATGTATTAGCTCTAACCCATAGGTTATCAGATAATATATTTAACACCAATTCTTGTCCAAACGACATGACATTTTGTTATGGTAATCTCAATAAGTTATATATCAGTTCTTCTCATTCTATTTTAAAAACTTGATTGAAACTAGATTATTTTTACATGCACAGTACACTTAAAAAAAGTCTTCGGAATCATAACTAAAAGTAACTAACTATACATACATAATCTTTATAAAAGAAATACTATAGTGTCCAAATCAAAAACCTCTCATGTTTCCAGAATATGTTTACAAAGTTTACAAATACCAGCATTTATAAAAAATACTATTTGTGTTCCACTCACATGTAATATATGTTGTTTTTTGTATTAAAAATTGTCATTCCTGTAGAACTATGTTATTAAAATATATTGAGATTTAGTTTAGTGTATTTTCTTACAAATTTAAAATTAAAATAGGTAAATGGTTCAGATAGTAAGAAAAGTTGTTTACTGTCTGAATTGCTTTCATAGTTAGTGATCCTGTCAAGTACCGCCCACCCCTATCCCCCAAGCTCTACAACTGCCCAATTCCTTTCACCACTGTCACAACCCCTTGACAGCAGTGTTTGTCAATTCTTCGAGGCTAGCTTCTTATCAAGGTTAATGTGGTACCCCTAGAGTAGGGATAGAGAGGCGGGAACATTAAAGTAATCAAGTCTAGAAGAAATTAAATTTGTTGCAAAGTTTGAATAGTCTCAATAGGAAGTGAATGATAACAAATATTTTTTTTCTGTGCTAAAGGCACTTCTGTCAGTTTTATCTCCTTAGGAGTTGTTTTTAAGCTTACAACAGCACAGGGCCGGATTTAGGTTTTTATACACCTTAGGCACTTTTATTATGAAATTTGTTTGGAAAGAGGTGAATGTTTATTCAATTTAAACCTTTTGACTAGGAATCATTCAATTAAAATTACTCACATTTCAACTATTTTAAATAATGAATCTCTTCAATTGACAGAATGAGCATTACTTATGTACTTCTACTTTGTGGAACAGCCTTTATATTTCAAATATACATTCAATTAAAATGCCCACACATGATAACCTGCATTTTACTGGTTGTTAGCCACTAAACAATGAAAAGAGTTAAGTGTGCATTACTTGGTTCGAACCTGCTGTGTATACATACGTATGGTGGTAGTAAATATCAAACAGATGAGCTACATTTTCATATTATGTTTTTATTAGAGTTGGGTCAGATCAACTATTTTACTAATCCAAATTTCAAATTTGAATCTCCAATTTACCTTCAAATTTCAAATTCAAATCTTAAAATAAAAATTATGAACACAAGAGCAAATATAAATTTAATAGAACAATATAAAATAATAACTAAATGTAAACACTATTTTTTATAATCCATATAAGGTATTCAGTTAAGTGTTAAATTACTGGTCTGGGGCCTGGTTGTTAAGTTAATCTTTTATTATAATTGATTCTGAACCACCACTAAGCAGTATTAGAGCTCTAAAATCAATTTCACTTGGCAGATTTAAAAAACAACAACAATATTATCCAAGTTTTAAATCATTTGTAACAATTGTACAATGCAACCAATCTATTTTAAAACAAAATAAGCTGACAAAGATGATGGTTATTGAATAAATTACTGAGCCAAACTTACACATTTCTTTTAAGATAAGTTTCAAGATTTTAAATTTCTACTGCGGAACTCATGAGTTTCTAATAGATAATAGATAATAGGGTTGTCAGAGTCCTACAAAATCTTTGTTGAAAATAATAAAAATACTACTTATAGTTAAATATTTTCAGGTTTTAGAAACATTTTTTGAAAATAGAAAAGGCAAATGCTTGTTCTCTTGGTAGATCTACCCTCAATTCCATTTCTCAGCGTAAACAATCAGCCGACTACTTGAGAGACCACATTATTTTAAAGAGTTTTGAGGCGAAGGACGGGATTTAATAAACCTGTTGACTTGTAGCCAGCCAACTTTGAGATTAAAAGAGAGAAAGCACCGGTACCCTAATCTCATATTGGTTGGTGTGGTAACACTGCCAAGCACCCAAGTAGCGGGTTATTTTTCTATTTCTTCAATGTGACCTTGACTGTATAATGTAGTAGTTGGAATTACATTTATTTAATTAATTGTCAGTAGAGGGAAAGAAGAGAATTCTGGGAGCTCAAGGAGGAGGCAGATCGCAGGGCACATTGGCAGCCTTTGTTCAGTGACTAAAGGAATGACCCTGAACCTGTCTTAAGACAAAACACCTAATAAAATTACATTACAATTTAAAAAACAAAAACAAAAAAAAACTCATTGTTGGGGCATGAAGTACCCCATATGCCTGCTCAAGTAATAAAAGTTTTACTATTTATTAGATTGACTTTTGAACAAATTATTTCATCCTTAGTCTATTACAACCTATCATTTGCATTTTTTTTTGTTCGCATATTGAAGCAAGAGCCCTGGGTTTGATTCCCAATGGGGCTATAAAGTTACAGTCGAAGCTAAAATTAGTTTTTTTTCTTAGTATTAAGTTAGTTTGTAAGTGATTTGCTAATACAACAAATTGGTTTTAAAATGTGCACAATAATAATAATGATAATAATAATAATAATAAAGTATAACATCAGTTATCCAAAATAAAGGTGAAGCAACCCTATTTTAAAAATTTGGACAAAGGGTAGGTAAAGTGTCAGGATAAAAAATAATTTAATCATTATGGAAGGATTTAACATACAAACAAAAAAAATGCAAAAAAGTATATACCAGTTATTTAATATATTTTTCAAGAACAAACATTAATTAAACAAGAATAGAGATTTGAACATTTAAATAAAATAATGTAAACGCACAGCCTAAATTGGAAGGCGTGTTTGTGTAATATAGTCTGTCATGAGTTGCAAATGACAAAACGAGTGATGCAGGTAGTTTTGATAAGCCTATAAACAAATAGAATATTGGAGCTGACCACAAAAACATTGTCAGCATTCCTTATTCGGAAACTAGGCCAGGGGCTAGGATACAATGTAGGGGATTCAGCAATCATGGCCGACTAAACAACACCAAAGTCTAGGGGTCACTCTGTCCAATTCGGGACTACATGGCCTAGGTTGCCGGTTTATGAGTGCTTGTTTTGAGAGCTACTGGGTACCGGGGTTCAAGAACTGTGTAGGGATCACCTAGGAGTCAGACAGGCCATTGGGTATTCCTAGCAACACCTCGTCTTGTCACATGCATCCGAGTATTATTTAAGTTCTTTCATTCTTATATCACTATCAACATCACATTTGTAATAAACATAGTAGTACTAATAAACCTCTTTAAAACCTAAGTCTAACATCAATCACAATCTTATACAAATATACAGTATCACCTCCCCTTTAACCTTGGCTATAGTACATCTTGTCAAATCTCAGGCCCACATTTATAAGTAAAAAAAAGAGTGTGGTGACATTTTGTTTTATTGGAAGTTGGATTTAAGTGGGATTTAGGTGTTTTTTATAGTAACATCAAAAACAATACTATTATTACAAGAACTGTTTCGGGAGTGAAAGGGTGTGTAAAGCAACCACATCATGCAACGAGTGGTACGTGTCAGAGGAACGAGGATGCTGTACCAGGGCTCAGTGGAAAGGGGGTACAATCCATCAGCATTGCATCATTAATTGCAGAAAGAAGCTGTGAAGAATGCAGTTAGGAATTCTTAGACACCATCACCATGGCTTTAGTTGAAGTTATGGGGATTGAAGGTTGACCTACAAACCGCTATTAACAAACTAGCAGGGGAAGTGGATAGAGTTAAGGCAGAGAATGTTAGGCTAGAAGCAGCTCAGAAGAATGAGTGTAGAAATGAACCAATACCAGCAGTTAGGAATTTTACATTGTTGCTCACTATTCAGTGTTCCATGGGAAAGTAGACAAGACAAAATCATCTTGGTGTTTTTTGATAAGATAGGTCAAGCATCAATAATATCTGGAGGGTCAGATGTAGAAAGGGAAGAAAATAGTAGCAGAAGAAACTTCACCATAGAGTAAGCATTGTCGCAAATATGGAAAGTAACAATAGTAAAGGATGAATAAACCAGGAAATAATGTTAGTGTGTATTTTTTAAGGGGAAAATATCCTATCCTAGTCGCACAAGTTTCGGAAATGTGGCAAAAGTGTGTAGCGTCCATGAAGTTATCAAAACCAAGATTTGAGATTTCTGGTTTATCAGGTCACAAAATGCATAACTTGGGAGAAGTTATGGTTGATTAGAGGTAGGTAAGAAAGCCTACAGGGTCACATTTCAGGTGGTGAAACATCAGACAGATGTAAGTTATGATTGCATATTAGGCCTAGACTTCCTGACTAAAAACTCAGCAATAAAAGATTTATCTAAAGAATACAAGAAGGACAAGCATAGCTATAAAGGGAATGAATAACCCTGTCTATGCTATGAAGGCTGTTTGAGTCTAGACATTCTTAACTGTTGCTGAGTGTCTGTGCCCAGGCGCAAGGAAAGTTGTAAGGATCGTGGTGAAAGTGCCGGAGAAACCTAGAGGTTATGAGTAGCTGGGGGATGGTTAGGAAAGCCTGTCTGGTTGCATTCCAAAATGGGAAATGCTGGACCTATTCAAGTAGTGTGCAGTGCAGACACATAATTTCCCAGAATAGCCGGAAGTTAAGAATGGCCTAGGGAGTAAAGGGGTTGAGATACCCAGGAACCACGAAATAGCTGAGTTGCATTTGATAAAGGAAAGAGAGACAATATAAAATGACTGGAAGACAACCTTGTATGGGAACATGCGGAGAACAAATTGAAGACTTGCAGTTCCAGGGGAAGCCACAAGAAGCGTCGTAAGAACTACAAGGATAAAAAAAATGCCATTTGTGTGTCAAGAGAACCGCTAGGGAAGCTCTTATTTTCGGTGGAAAATAGGAACATCATATCGCTCACTACACTAAAGGAAGAAAATTTGGCAATTTTAGGAGAGGAGCAAGATATTGTTTGGAACAAAGTATAAAATCACATACGACTAGAATAAAACCTATGATTCAACTTGAAAGTACCAAGCTCATGACATAAATAGCTGACTGAGTATGTGTGAGGAAAAAAGTCAGAGTCACGCGAATCCATCTGAAATGTCAAGGATGAAAACGTGCCACCACAGGTTTTCATAAAGTTTACTCTGAAGTATGAACATCAAACATTACCGGATTGAAAAAGTAGTTTATTAACCGAGGTATTAAAATGAACTAAACACTAAATAGATAACAGGCAAGAACATACTTTAAACAGAACTACCAACTTATGCATAAAAATGTACCAGTATTAATAATACATAAATGTTAAATTGCTATACCAACACTTCGCCTCAATTTAACATGCTTTAAATGTGCACTGATAGGAGGCAAATGTGTTAAACATGGATGAATCCTAATAGAGGGTTCAAGAAACAAGGGTGTGAAAGGAGGTAAATGTTGGGAACATGGAGGAATACATAATCTATAATGCATTCAATCCCAGCCACTTACATAGTTGTTTAAACTTAGTAACATTTAAGCTTTTGGTTAAAATGTCAGCAATTTGAAATTCACTTTGAACATATTCAATCTTTAGAACTTTATCACGCACTAACTCCCGTACAAAATTATATTTCACATCCATATGTTTCAATCTTTTGTGTTCCCACTTCTCAAGACACTTGATGGCAGGCTGGTTGTCCTCATATATGATGGGCACTCCGGGGTTGATTCCCAGCTCCAGTAGTAGACTGCGTAGCCACAGGACATCAGTACAGGCATTGGCAAGTGAAATGAATTCTGCCTCACAGGTACTCAAGGCAATAGTGGGCTGCTTTCTAGTTGTCCAAGATACAGTTGAACCAAAAACTTTCAGAAGAAATCCAGATGTTGACTTACGACTGGAATCGTTGGCCCAATCTGCATCAGCATATGCGATTAGGGGTGTCCCTTCCTCTTTAGGAAAGTGCAGAGCTAGGTGTGAAGTTCCTTGTAGATAGCGAAGAATGCGCTTGAGTGACTCCCAATGAGTGTTAGTTGCACAGCTTTGAAATCTGCTGAAATAATTGACAGAAAAACTCAGGTCAGGTCTGGTGCATAACATTAAGTGCATCAAACTGCCTATGAGCTCTCTGTATGGCTTGATGCCAATTATAGAGGTTGATCCTCCATCTTCAATAGGGGTTTTTGTCTCCATTGGTGTTTTAGCTATTTTGCAGTTTTCCATGTTAAATTTGCATAAAAGTCTTTTGATATAAGATGGTTGACTAAGATATATACCATCGTTTCTTTTTTCAATTTTTATTCCGAGGAAAAAGTGTAAGTTACCCAGATCTTTCATGTCAAATTTAGCTTGAAGTGCAGCTTTGATCTTCTCAAGAGGTTGTATATGAGTACTGCTGATGATCAAATCGTCAACAAAAATCAGTATGTAGATCTTGGTATCACCGACAACATGTAGGTACAGACATGGATCATTCTGCACTGGTTGAAAACCAAGTGATCGAAGAAAAGTGTCAAGGCACTTGTTCCATTCTCTGGGTGCCTGCTTGAGGCCATACAATGATTTCTTGAGCTTGCAAACAAGTTCTAAATTATTTGAAAAACCAGGGGGTTGTTGCATGTAAACTTCTTCGGACAAGGTTCCATGCAAAAATGCATTCTTCACATCCATCTGACATGCATGTAAATCTTCTCGATTAATGATGGCTATCATCATTCTCACAGTAGTCATACGTGCTACTGGGGCATAAGTCTCACTAAAATCGAAACCTTTCTTCTGTTGACAACCTTTAACCACCAACCTTGCCTTATAGCAATCTTTATTACCATCTTGATCTCTCTTGATGTTGAAGACCCAGCGACAGGAGATAGCTTTCCTACCAGGGGGTAGGGAAGTCAGTTCCCAGGTGTCATTTTTCTTGAGGGAATTCATTTCCTCTTCCATAGCTAGCCTCCAGTTCCTCTCGTCAGGTCTACCCTTGACATCATCAAAATCTTGAGGCAAATTGTCAAGAAAGCTTTCTGCATTCATAGCAAATGCTACATAATCTTGCAAATAGCTTGGTTTCATGCGTGGGCGTGAGCTACGACGAAGTTCACCTTCATCTGATAGTGGAGGCGTCTCTTTGTCCAACTCTTCATGACTCGCTTCGCCTGAAGGTAGGCTTCCTTCTGATGGAATTGTAACTGTTTCACAAAGTAGTGGTGCTCTCACTGCTGGGGATGTCGTCATATCTTCTCCACTCCAAGTGGCATTTTCATCAAAAAACACATCATATGCCAAAACAATCTTTCTCGTGATAGGGTTCCACATCCTATAACCATTGGGGCAATAGCCGACCATAATGCACTTTTGGGTACGATTGTTCAGTTTCCCTTTAAGTAGCTCATTAGGAATGCGCACATAGCCAACACAGCCAAAAACACGCAATTTTGACAAGTTTGGACGTTGACTATACCAGACCTCAGCAGGAGTTTTACAATCCAAGGCTACTGTTGGGCTTCTATTAACAATATATACTGCTGTCATCACAGCTTCTGACCAGAGATCTTTCGAAACATTTGCGCTTAATAACATACACCTCACACGCTCCATTAGTGTTCTATTCATGCGTTCACTTACTCCGTTTTGAGAGGGTGTATATCTGATAGTATATTCAAACTGTATACCTTTGAATTCAAAGTATTTTCTCATCTCTGAAGATAAGTATTCTCCACCTCGATCACACCTGAAGCGGCTTATCCTTTCATTAAAGTGAACAGTTGCTAGAGCTTCATACTTCTTAAAACACTCGAAGACCTCTGACTTCTCTTTGATCGTGTACACATAGGTAAAGTGACTGTAATCGTCAATTAGGGTAAGTATATATCTCTTACCGTCATATGATGTAGGACTGATCGGACCCATGACATCACTGTGGACAAGCTGCAAGGGGCGCTTAGCCCTTGAACGAGTTTTTACATGGGGCAATTTAGTCATTTTACCTTGGATACAGTGCTCACATGGAGATTTCGGCATTATAAGTTTTTGTTTACTCACACCATTCATGCCATCAACCATTTCACTAAGAGACTTCAAACTGGTATTGCCAATATGCGCCAGTCGTTTATGCCATAGATTTGTACAATCTACCTCAGCAATATTGGCACAGGTATTTTGAACAGAAAATGTCACTAAATACATTTTGGCAGACTCGGATGCAACTGCTACAAGTTTATCATGCTTGAAAATTGTTGCTACACCTTCTTCAAAAATTACCTTGCATCCATTGGAATCCAGTCGTCTGACTGATAAGAGGTTATGTTGTAGACCAGGCACGATAAGAATACCTACCAGCTTGATCACATTGATTTTTCCATCCATCTCAAAAGACGCACAGAGATCACCTACTTCTGTCGCTTTTAAATTTTCACCTGATTTTCGAGCCTGATATTCGCAGGACTTGGGAGATTATGAATATTAGTCAGAAGATGACGATAAGTAGCACAGATCATGTGTTCTGAAGCTCCTGAGTCAAGATACCAGGATGTAAACAAAACAGAATCCACTTCCAAGGACGTATTGGCTGCTAAACTGAACTCTGCTTTCTCCACTTCGGCGACTTGGGCTTTCCTTTCATTTTCACTCTGTTTCTTCTTAAGTTTACGGCATTCTGAGATCATATGTCCAAACTTTTTACAAAATTTACACTGAAGTTGACTTCGCTGAGTGTTTTGATTAGGCCTAGTTTGTTGATAAAAATATTGAGACTGTTTCTTATGGCCTTGTGTAAATTTACGATTTGCTTGGGTCATAAAGGAATGTGAGGTTATGACTTCTGCTGTTATACCCTCCGATAATCGTTTCTGTTCCTCATCTAATAACCTATTCTTTACAAAGCTCAATGTCAATTTTTCTGCCAGAGTCTCAAGAGCAGTAACAACTACATTGTATTCGTTCGGCATAGTAATTAAAAGATGGCAGACAATATCTAATTCCCCTAATGTAGCACCCGTTGACCGTAATTCACGAATCAATTTATCAAATCTATTAAAGTGTACCTCCAGAGTTTCACTTGATGGATCAAACTTCATCAATAAAATACTTTTACGTAAAAGTAACTGGTTAGCTATGCCTTTTCTTGCGTAGGTATTCATAAGGGAAAGCCATATCTCAAATGCAGATTCTTTATCCTTGGCACATTCTAGAACGTTGTCTGAAAGTTTCTGAACTAATTGAGACTTGCATTTTCGATCTTTTTTCTTCCACTCCGCCAGTTCTTTTGTCTTCTTATTCGATATTTCAGAACTATCAGCTTCATTGAAAATTACTTTCGTTCGGTAATCACTTTGAACTACTTCCAGCAAATTGAGTTCATCAAGCAGTGTTTCCATTCTAAACTTCCAATTATTAAAGTTTGAACCATCAAATAATGGAACACGATACTTTTCTTCATCTGTCATGGTGGCTAACAAGGCTTCTAGGCTAAATCTTCTAGAGGTTATTATTAATGTTGATTCTCGATGCACACAGACAATAAATGTTCATTAATTTTAAAGGACTCTGGGCCCATAACCTGAAAACGTGCCACCACAGGTTTTCATAAAGTTTACTCTGAAGTATGAACATAAAACATTACCGGATTGAAAAAGTAGTTTATTAACCGAGGTATTAAAATGAACTAAACACTAAATACATAACAGGCAAGAACATACTTTAAACAGAACTACCAACTTATGCATAAAAATGTACCATAATATATAAATGTTAAATTGCTATACCAACAAAGGAGGGTTCACATTTTGACCGGACTGAAGGAGAAGAAGAATGGACTAAACTACAAGAATGAAACTGCAAGGACAAGCTACAAAGACTAATTGCACAAACAACCTCATGGGAAAACCAAATAAACTACATACCATGTCGGGGATTGGGTCTATTTGACGAAGACAACTTTGAGGAAGAACCAGGTTAGGAAATTCTTGACAAAGTTCACAGGTCCTTATCAAATCTCGGAGGTCCTGAGTGAAGTTACCGTGAGAATCCAGATTCCTTATCGCCCAATAGTAGTTAATGTAGGGAGGCTGAAACTTTTTGTGTTTAGGAATCCTAGCCCAGTTCTGTCCACAGATATGGAAGGACGACCATGAGAAAGACCAAGGAAGACGCTTATCACAGCCTCATCAACAGATGGTGAAATAGTGCAGTGAGTGTAAGCTGTCTTTTTTTCTCTGAGAGAGAAAGAGAGAGAGGGAGAGAAGTGCTGATTCAGTGATATAGCTTTGGAATGTGCTAGCCTCTGAAGGTTGAGAGACAAAGACAAAAACAAAAATAAATTGAGGGTAATATTTTCATTGTCATTGCTGTTATTAAAAAAAGTTACTTGTGTTTGATATCTTGTACTTTTGTTTAATTATCTTGTTGTTGTTGATGATGATGATGATGATGATGATGAAACAAATTAGCTATGTTTTTGGGGTGTAATTTTAGTACTCCTGACTGAAAAAACGAGAGTTCTAACAGAACAAAAAACAGTTATTATTCAAACCTCAGATTCAGGGATAGCATTCGAATACAAAAGGGAGATAGTTTGCAATTAATTGTTAATGTACCATTATTAACCAGGGAAGTAATTTTTGAACAATATAAAATACATACTATTCCAGTAGCTTGGAACAAGATGGGAACTTATATAGAATTTGATCTAGATGAGGTGTTCTAATCTATAAAAATAGGAAGTATTTCAGATCACTTGATCAGAGTTATTTTTTAAAGTGTAAAAGAGAGAATTTGGTTATTTGTCCCTGATAATTTAATGTTGTTGGATAGCAATATAACAAATTGTAGTTTCATTTGTTTGTGTCTAAAGTTAATACTAGATCATGTAAAAGAAAAATAAGTGACTTATAGGCCTGTTTTCAAAAGAATAGCAGCATGATGGTTATATGATGTACCAGAAGATACTGAGGTCACCTTTGTTTGTAAAGAAAGTGTAAGTTCAACTCCTTCAATAACCAAAACTTTAACTAGTACAGGGAGGATTGTAAATGCCTCAGATTGTTACTTGATAGGAAAGCATTTTAAGTTTCTTGACATTGATCAGGGCAGGTTAAAGGTTAATAGCCAGTGCAACGCTATGCAATTCCCAGCGTTAAGGAATGTGGTTTGGAGTGAGGGTAGTAATTTTTCTTATTTGGATTATTTCACATATTTACATGAGGAATTGGACAATTATGTAATTCATAGCAATTCCACAGAAGACATTGATATGTTGATTAGCCAAGCTAAAACCCAAGTTGCAGAAAGACACATTAACAATTTACTTGTTTTGAGTTATGTTATTCTGAGTGTGGTAATTTTGTGTGTTATTATAGCTTCATTTAATGTGTTCAAGAAAGTAAACAAGCAATACCAGGGCCAGAAAGCTGATTCAGATAGTTTGTCTAGTGTCAGCGTGACATTGCCAATCAGTTTAGCTGACACTATGACAAGTGTTGAGTCATAAGGTTTAAGAATTACAAAGTTTAAATAAACAAGAAGAAAAATTTTTTTTTTCCAAACAGTGGGGAGGGAGTTAAGAGATTCAAAAACGTGTTTGACTCTCTTAAAAGAGACCCCAGGTAATGTAACCACACGATCTAAATCGGGAGGCATGTTTGTGTAATATTGTATATTATAAGTTGTGAATGACAAAACGAGTGATGCAGGTTGTTGTGATTAGCCTGTAAACAAATAGAATATTGGAGCTGACTACAAGAACATTGTCAGCGTTCCTTAGTTGGAAACTAGGCCAGAGGCCAGGATAAAATGTAGGGGATTCAGTCATCATGGCTGACTAAACAACACCAAAGTCTAGGGGTCACTCTGTCCGATTCGGGACTACATGGCCTAGGTTGCCGGTTCATTAGTACTTGTTTAGGGGCTATTGCTTTGGGAACTGTGTAAGGCTCACATAGGAGTCAGAGATACCATTGGGTATTCCTAGCAACACCTCGTTTTGTCACACACTTCCGAGTATTATTTAAGTTCTTTCATTCTTATATCACTATCAACATCACATTTGTAATAGACATAGTAGTACTAATAAACCTTTTTAAAACCTAAGTCTAACATCAATCACGAACACACACAAGTATACAGTATCATCTCCCCTTTAACCTTGGCCATAGCACATCTTGACAGATCTCAGGCCCACATTTATAAGGAACAAAAGGCGGAGGTAACAATAAAC
This sequence comes from Timema californicum, assembly GCA_902141385.1. Classification (NCBI taxonomy): domain Eukaryota; kingdom Metazoa; phylum Arthropoda; class Insecta; order Phasmatodea; family Timematidae; genus Timema; species Timema californicum. The sequence continues at coordinate 24,122 of CABFOW010006067.1, forward strand.
AAGAAAATGATTCAACAACTCTAAGAAGTATTCAAGACCCCCCACGTCTCGTAACTTGTTAAAGGAGGCTTCAACATAAATTTGAATATAATATAACCAATCACTCAAACTATTTAGTATATAATAATTAGATTATTTAAAGTTTAAATTATTTAATAATACATAAACTATCAAATATCCCTACAAGCAAAAACCATTAGATATTAAATGTAAGTACTAACAACTATCAGACATTTTTTTATCCATGGCCATGAATTGACAATAATAAGCTATTATAAACAATAATCTCATAGAAATCACAATTAACAGCCATCTATAATAGTTCTGAATAATATGATTACTCCATTAAAAGAGCACGCTCTCAAGAGATTTATTGCACTCATATAATGTGAGGAAAAAATGCACAAAATTAATGATCGCATCAATATTTCACATTCTCGCATAAATCAAAAGTCAATTCCTTAAGCAGAGTAAGAAAAACCTCATAGGAGTTTAAAAAAATTACAAAAGGTATTTAATACATATAGATTAAGCAGTAAAAAAACAATATAAGGGCAAGGCCTTCACTCTCAACAGAAAATTGTGGGTCTCTAAAAGTTCACAACAAAACATATATCTAATTATCTGAGTACATCAGTCCCCTTCTTCAGCAGAAGAGAGTAAAACACAGACTGGACTAGGGCAGCATGGCTAGAGGTAAATCATGGTCACTTAGATACTGTCAGGTTGTCTGTTTATTGCCCTTCTATCCTCTTTTCATTGTTTAATTTAATATAGCCGTTTATCACAATTTTTCCTTTATATATAAAGTATAAATATTTACAAATGACCAAGTAGCCCTGACATATTAAAATTGGCAATACCTATTCAATAAAGCGAACATTATCATACAACAAGTATGTACAAAAGCCTTCAAATAGTTAGAAAGATTATCTGTTTATTTTTAAATGCAAAGATAGTAAGTTAACATTCACTATTCAAATATCCCAGAATTAATCCTTTGGATTTGTTAAGGTGATTTATGACTAGTAAAATCTAAGTTCTGTATGGGTATTCTCACCGCTTCCCAAAATCTAGAAAGTTTCAAATAATAATTTACAATTATGCACACAGTGATATTAATAAATAAGGTTGAAACTGAATTTTGACAAAACAAAATATTTAAGTCCAAAATGTATAATTTTGCTTATATTTTAATATTTTCCTGCTATCAAGTTCGCACTTCCAATGTGTAGTGTCTTGCTAAAAGTATTTTTTTAATTGCCACACCTGTTGTATTTATACTATATTGGCCCCAAAGAAGGAAAGGCAGGAAATTAAAGAAAGGGAGGAATAACGTGGTAAGGGGAGGTATGGCTAGTACTCTCCATGGTGTTCAATGTGGCCGAACATGAAGTGCCTTTTCAACATCCGGACAAAAGTAATAAATATTTTCTGTGCAGGCAAATTGTGTCATACTGTCTATAAGCCTATAAAATTTTCCATAAAGCTAGCAAACAATGGTTTGGTTCGCGTTGATACTGAGGTGCGGCCACGTCATTGGGTGTTGGAATTTCAACAAGGCAGGTCGGGTGGCAATGGAGTGTTGGTATAAGTTGGTCAGTGCAAGGGTGTTGTTAATGGGGCATTTTAAAAGAGTTGGTGAATTACCTTTATTTACTGTGGCTCATTTTTTTAGACAATTCTTGCTGTTAGTTCTCCCAGTGTATTGTATCACTACAATTTTAGATAGCCAAAATTTTGGATAGTATGTAAGTTCGAGTTGAGTTGGAAAAATAAACATTTATTCAGAAAAATGTTTTATGAAACTAAAAAAAATATCAAACATGTATGCAATATGTAATAAATAAATCGGAGTGAAATAAATTCAACATTGTTTTCCCAAATTACTATATAAATTAAAATGATTTGAATTTACTGCAATAAGAATTTCAATAATAAGACAATTTTTCATTTATTCCATAAATATACATAAACAATATCAACTCGACTAAACAACTAAAGGTGTTTCAACCAACCGAAATTCTACAGTAATAAAAACAATACTCATTTTGGATGATTCCACCATAAAATTAGTTAAACCATTATTCCAGGATTTTTCAGATGAGGACTGAGGTCGTAGTTCTTGATTTAAAAAAAAATCTTTTTTACTTTTTTCTCTATTATGTTTGCATTTTATGTGTATTTCCATTGTATTTGTCTTAGTACCAATTAGCACAATAAAAAAGCCTAAGAAATTGGTTTTATACATTATGAAATTTTATCCATATTAAAACAATATCATGTAAAAAATTATGGCATTTTATATTTACTAACATAGTCCAACAACTTACCTAAGTCGGTAGCATGTCTACCTACTGAGATAATCGTCCCGGGTTCGATTACCGGCATGTCAGAAAAATCTATAATTGATAAAAATATGTGTTTACCCTTTCACATTGATCAATAACGGCTGAGGACTGTATGTTGTGCCTGTCCTAGTCTTAAGTTAAAGTATATCCACAAGTTCTTTAGTGGTGCCTTACAGCCAGCAGAAGTAAGCAGAAGCTGGCAATGATACAAACACTGATTGAAAGTTACTGTTGTCAACATATTTGTAAATCATTATTATTTGCTAAGTATTTATAAAGAATTATATATTCCATGATTAAATTAAAGAAAAAGTAGTTTAATAAATCCATTTTGGATTTTGTTTTAATTGTTTTGGCAGCTACAGGTTAAATAGTGCATGAAATTATATATTTAATGGTATTATATTCAGTTATTTATATTATCATTACTGGCCCCACATATCTTTAGCATAAATAAATAGTGTGTGGTAATAAGAAGAAAAAGACATAAGAAATGTGTGTGTAGTAATATAAAGTTCATATTTTCTAAACACGATTATTAATACCAGTCGAGGATCACTTACATCATAAACTCTCAGTACTGTTCCATTTCAGTGCACCATATTTGTATTTAAAAGTAAGGCCACTTTTAAAAGAAAAATAACTGCCAAACGGTTATTCTTATAAGCAGAATCTAACAATTCTAAATAGACATAACAATGAATTAACATATAATAATAATAATAATATTTAGCACTGCGTCTTACTACCCATTTGGGTTATACGCTTTAAGTATGAACTACGCTAATGGATTAGGAATTGGGAAGGTTGAATTAGAGGAAGTGAACCCACATTTGCGTGGAGGGAGAGTGGAAAACCATTTAGGAAAAACCACCCCCAGTTCACCCGACCGAGATTCAAACCTTGTTCTCCTCGTCCTCAGCAGTCGAGCTTAACATGACTAGCACGTTAGCCAACTACACCCACCGAGGCGGGTAATTAACATATAAAACATAATAAAACCTCATGCATAGGTCTACTAGTTGACTACCACAAAAAGAATTATTGGTTGCCTTTTTTTTTTTAAAGTCTATCTAAGTTAATGTTAATAGTTTTATTAATTATTTTATAATAGGCTTACAGTGTCTTTTGTGATTATTTATTTGGCTACTTAGTAAACCATGTGTTCTTTTGTGATGATTAGTTCAGTGTGTGATCATGTAATCCTTGGAAAAAAAAAGGTTTTTAAGTGATATTTAAATATTTATTTTCCAATATAATATTGAATCGTATGATTAAAAAATAGAAAATGTTTCTCAGTGATTAATATGTGTTTTTCGATAATTCAAGCCTATGTATCAAGAAGAGAAAAAATCTATTTTAACCCCAAGATTGTGTTGTGCTTATCACTATGCTATGCTCAAGTTTTGGTATTTTATTTTATTAAAAGAAACTCTGAAACTGAAGTGTACTAAAGAAATTAACGAGTCTTTTCAGTGTTCAATAAATTAAAACTAGGCTAAGACTTCAAGTGATAAGTTAATGTAGTTTTATAAGAGACCTAGCTCTTGCAACTCCCCATTGGATAACACTTAATAAAGGTACAAGCCGGTTCATAACAAATATTAAAAGTGACAGCTGTTAAACATGTTTTTGCAGATCACATGGTTTGATCTGGCTACTTTGCTAGCTTTCAGGTAGGTACCACCAAAAAAGTCCTGGAGCCTGGGGTTGGAAGGGGTTGGGGGAGTGCTCCCCTCGCCACCCCCACCCATCCGCCCACCCCCCAATGTTGGTTAAAAGCTTGAAAGTTGGGAATTTTGTGAGATTTGAAATCTGGAGTTGGGAAATTCTAGGCTTATTCTGTATCCCATTACTTTCATATTATGAAAGTCCTTAACCACAGACTTGTGCAGACAAATTTGAAATTTCTCAACTGTTGATCCCTACTCTACAAAAAAAAATTATATCTTCAAAAATCATCAAACATTGAAAGGATATTCATTTTGTAGTAAATTGTAGAAAGCTTAGTTAATCAAGTAGTCTAGTAGCGCCGTTGTCTGTAGGCAGAGACAACACCCAGCCAGTGTATGTCGAATTCAGTATGGAAACGAATCATAATGGAACATGAGCCGCCCAAGAGCAAAATTTCACAGTCATTTATGCTTGAAGTGGCAGTATTGTCTGACAATGCTTTTTTATGGTTTATTGTTTTTAGTTGTGACTTTTGTGACTGCTAGACTGTCGTAGTTTTATAATTAAAATTATCATATTATTATGTTGTACAACCAATGCCTTAATTAAGGCTTTATTAAATTTTGAAGGTATATATGCAGTGAATGTTATGCAACATTTTATTATTTTCTTATCGAAAGCTCTGACTGATGAAATAAGGACATTGAGGTTAGTGTTAATGTTTGACTTTTGAAATACAGAATAATATTTCTAGCAAGTATCCATAGTGGTTTGAATTGAACTGATGTATCTTATTTCATTCTTTATTAATATAGGCTTTCATGAAAGCAATTTAAATAGGCTCAAAGCAACAATGAAGGAAGAGGAGTAATAGGGCTGTGTTACATTGTTACAAACTCTTATAATTTTTCATTTGATTGAGTAGATCATATTAAACAAAAAATAAGCTTTTTTTACCTTTTAACATTTTCATATTTGGGATATATTTTTAAATTCGTTATTTAGTGTTTGATTTGCATGAAATTTCTTATAACCATGCTGTTTAGAGTGCTTATTTCTAATTTGCCATTATGTTGTATAATAAAATGTCAGGGAAAGCTCCTTCACTCTCACGTGCTAAATTACAATATGTTTTGAATAGTTTATTCACATTTTAGGGCAAATTCCATGAGGTTATGAAGCAGGATATTGGTAAGCAGGTATCAATACTAATGTAAAAATATCTATTAACTTCAACCCACCTCTGTGGTGTAGTTGGCTAACGCGCTTATCGTGTTGAGCTCGACTGCTGAGGACGGGGAGATCGAGGTTTGAATCTCGGTCGGGTGAACTGGGGGTGGTTTTTCCTAAATGGTTTTCCACTCTACCTCCACGCAAATGCGGGTTCACTTCCTCTATTTAAACCTCCCCAATTCCTAATTCATTAGAGTAATTAGTACTTAAAGCATATAACCCGAATGGGTAGTAGGACGCGGTGCTAAATATTATTATTATTAACTTCAATTTTTTATTGCTTTATTTTACAGTTGAAAATGTTTTTAAATAAACATGGCCAAATTGCTAATTTTTTGATAAAGTGACGAGCAAGTTATAAAGCTCAGGGAGCTTACTAGTTAAATATTTCTTCCAAGTGTGTAGTAATAAAGCAGCAGTTTCTAACCAAGGGGTTACACCGTGTTTTGTGTGGGGTCACAATATAGCGGTTTTAGCTTTATATTTACTTTTTCAGGGATTTTAATGATTATAGTAAGATGCCTAACTTTAATAGCAATGTAAGTATTTGAAGTACTAAAAACGACCTAATTACCGCTTATGTTCCTTTTGGCTATTTCATTCCAATAACTTCTTGGTGACATGGTTTACTGTGGCAGCATTTTAATGCTGCTAGCATAATATAAAATCATCCCCTAACCCCGGGGTTTTTGATTCTCTTTTACTACATATTAGCCGCATGTAATCATTATTATAAGCAATTATAATAATTAAAGCCAGCATTAGTGGACATGTGGGTTTAATGTCACGCTCTTTTGGTTTGGTTTGGTATAGTTTGTTAGTGAAGGTAAATTAAGGATTTTAATTACGACCAGGGGCAGTTTATCCTAATATCCCTCCAAGCAAATAAGGGTATATTTCCTCTAAATTTTACCTATCTCACTGGTGTAGTTGACTGTAGATATTCCAGAATGGTAGTAATACACAGTGAAAAGTCTTAAATACTAGGATTTGAACACTTTTAAGTTATCAAAGGGTCCAATGGCCGTAGAGAGAAAAGTTGTAGTCATAAACTACAAAATGTTGGAAACCGATGTAATAAAGTCAATTATATTTTTTAATCCAAAATACACGATTTAAACAATATCTCCAAATCTATATAAATATATTTAATCTCAAATGGGTATTTAGCTCAGATGCAGGTAAACTGAAAAAGCCTTGGAGCTTTAAAAATCCATTATGAACAAATAAATAAATAAATTTAAAAATACAGTTGCCTAAAAGCTCGGCTCAAGGCTTGATTATCATTTTTTTTTTAAATTCTGGGAGCCTCCTGCCCCCACCCCTCGGCCCCAACATTTCCCTTGGGAATTTTTCTAATTTCGAAATGCTTAGTGTTGAGAAAAACACTGCCCCCTACCCTCCCACCGCCAATATATTTTACGCAACGCCCCTGCCTGGAGCTACTATAATAAGGCATATGAAGCTACAACTGGCCTAGCCAGTAGGTAGTGGAAAACATATGGCTTGAATAAAAAATTGACCCAGGCCATAGGCTGGAAACAGTAATGGATGTAAAAATATGTATTTGGAATAGATCACTTGGCTAAATCTTGGTTAAAATTAGTAGAAATAGCCAGCAAACTTACCTTAGTGATACTGGAGTAGAAATTGTTTAGATAGATCTCAAACAATTTCTACTCCAGTATCATTAAGATAAGTGTGCTGGCTATCCCTCCTAATTCTAACACAATAATATAGATTATCTATCATTTATTTTCATTATATCTGGTGGAATGTGTTTAAATTGACTCTAATCAAAACAAAACATACAAGGGTTTAAAGTATGTAACCATTTGATGATGTAAACATACAAAACGTTTAAAATGAATTTCATATTTAAAACAATAAAATGTATATTTGTTTTAATGTCATATTGTTTTTACGATATTCATTATGCCCAAAAAATATCCCCAAAGTTGTTTAAAAATGATGTCCACCAAATGATTTTAACTATTTGACAAACAATTCAAATTAATCGTTTCACGTATTTATCATATCAACATATTGTTATTGATTAACTAAGCTCACTTGAAAGTACTCAAAACAGTCATGTAACACACCTAGTTGTTCTGGACTTATCCTCCTCTTGACAGCTGCACAAGGCCGATCTGTCTTCTCAAAGCAGTGGCACCACTCTCGAGGAGAGACAAAGATGTCTCTGTCTGTGTCGCAAGCGTCCAAGAAAGGTTTGATACACTTCTCGCTCTGGTCATGTTCAAGGTCGTACAATTCCTGCAGAGAAAGAAGCTCGTCTGCGTCTAGATCTAGGTGCTGGAACATCCATCGAACCTCACCCTTGCAAGTACCAGGGAAATGAGCTGCACAAAAAGATAAAACAACTTACTTAGAAAAGACTATATCTTAGGTATCGTACGTTGTTTAGAATTAATCATCAACATCATCATGAACTGTTTCCAGCCTGTGGTCGAGTCTGTTTAGTAAAATGCCTCCATCTACCTTTGTCCTTCTACCATTCTTCCCCCTTCAATCTCTTCCACTGTGCTCCTCTCACTTGTTTAGAATTATATAACTCTATTTGTTTTAGCACCGTGCCCTACTACCTGTTGAGGTTATATGCATATGTACTAGTTACGCAACTGAGTTAGTGATGAGGAAGACTGAATTTGAGAAGAAGTGTACCCATATTTACGTGAAGGGAGAGCGGAAAACTATTTATGAAAAACCATCCTCAGTACATCCAATCAAGATTCAAAAGACAATGCGGCCACCGAATCAGGTAAGCCCTATAAGATAGAGGGCCATAGTGGTATCGGTCAAGGTAAGACTGCCATCATTCAGAGGAAATTGTTGTTTATGACCCTTAAGCCCATCCTAACCCTGTTTATCCCTTGAAAGCACTGGACATAGTTATGGTTTTAGATTGAATCAAGGGGAGTATTATACTTAATATTTCTTAACAATATTATCATAAGTGGTAGATAATATTTTGCTTTCCAATTATTTAAACTAATAGCTAAGTGACAAATATGTGAGGGGAAAGATAGACAGGGCAAATTCATCCCTGTACATATTTTCAAGAAGAAAAAATATTAATATGATTAAACAATAAATCACAATATTTAAAGAATTTAGATGACAGAAATAAATAATATGAATCCAACCTTAATCATTCTTAACATATTAGCGTAATTAGTTCATATGTATATTGCCCAGGTGGGTAGTGAGATGTGATTACAACAAAACTTGTCTGTTAAAAATAAAAAAGACAAAGACTCCATCAGCAGAGAAGCAATTAGAAGCTGATATAGTGCATGAGCTGACATAATATATGGCTTCAACAACATTATACTTACAAATTGTGCAGGAGAGTGTAAAATGTAAATAGATACAAAATGCTCCATCTGATAAATTATTATGAACAGCCTAATAGTTTAGTTGAAATAATTTTCAATTTGAAATGAAAAAAGTTCCATGTGTAACATTATGTAAGTACCTCAAAACGTGAAAATAATAATATTTAGTAACTAAATGTTAACATTATTTCTTATAATCCATTCATTATAACAGACATACATTCAGTTAAGTGCTGAAATTCCGGTATGTGAGTTGCTTAAGTTCATCCTAGAGTTATAATTGTTTCTGAACCATCAATAAGCAGTATTAGAGCTCTAAAATAAATGTCACTTGAACAAATGAGAAAAGGTATATATATATATATTTTAGGGATATCACTCTCAAATCTGAAATTTTCTAGGATCCTTGAATCTCAAATATCCTTAAGGATAGCCATAATTATATTAGTATTGTAATTTTATAGGTAATTATAAGATCCATCAAAATTGGCAGCTGCAAACCACATGACTTGGCGTATGAATGTATTAAAGTAACTTTTCTAGCAATCATATAAGGTTCTTCGTATGAAATTGTACTGTACTGCACTAACTATAGTGGTTTATTATTAATCATGAAGGTAAACGAAAACACAAGTTGTTCAACAGGTATAAAATATGGAATTGTTTCTTAATTAAAATAAATGTTTAAATATTGCTGAAACTTCGAAATTTTTGATTAATTTAAATACAATATGTACAATAATGGGCTAGTAATGGGATTAAAAAACAAGTTACAATAAAAACTTAACACATTTAATTCATTTATTTACTATAAAAACAATTTTATGTATGAAAGTGAAATCCTTTTCTCAAGGTTAAATATAGAATAAAACCCTCACAATTTTTTTGAGTTAATTTCATAATGTTTGACTGATCTTTTGTCTTACACAGCTGGCATATAATACATTCACAACCTTAATTTACTTGGATGAGAGCTCAAGTTAACCACAGTAATTTAGGCCGATATTATCTATACATTTATTTGAGGTCAGGCACAAAGTATTTTTATCATATTATTCTACTTAAATTAATATTCACAGCACCTTCACAAAAGGTCTAGCGAACACAGCTTTAAAATAGTGACCGACGAAATTAAACCATGTGATTGAACATGACGGAAACAAGTTCTTTACAATGATGCATCCATGCAGTGGATAAAAATATTGTATTCAGTTAAATATTTTGAAATACAATAAAATAATCATAAATTAATGTATCTTACATTAAATAAATAACAATTATCTTTTTTTTTCCAAGTAAATATGCCTGTATTAAAAGGTATTAATGTATGGACTATATTACACATCATAGATAACCTTCCAAAATTAAGAATAAGTACTTTCAATTATGTTTAAAATATTGTTTCGGATTGCATAAAAAGAAATTATTAAAAGTAATGAAATAGTGTGAGAAAACTTAAGTTTACGTTATTTTAAATGTAAAATATAACATGTAATTAAAAACTTAACATTTATAACGAAACAATGGTCTTTTACAAGTGTTGGCAACCCAAAATCTAAACATTTGATTTTTGAACTGTCATGCAGGTAAAAATCTATCATGAACAGACTCTATGCAGCTCTTTCCACCATTATAAAAAATATTTTTCCGTACCACCAAACATCCTGGCACATACCCCACATTGTGAACCACTGCCTTAGAGTTTAGACCATTTAACCACAGATGTGTATGAATCCATTTTAAAATATAATTTCTTGTGTTGTGTTTTAAAGCCATTATGAACTATTAAACCTTGTACCCAGAGCAGTATATAAGTTGACCCTGAATCACCAGTGATTGTGTTTCTGATGACTATTAATTAGCCAAGGGTCTAAGTTTTCATACTCAGCCTTAAACAATGACTGATGAACTACCCTCCATATGAGTCACAACTGGGTAGCTCAGTGGTAGATCTGTGGCGCACTAAGCCAGAGGTCCTGGGTTTGAATAACATTTAATATACTCATTTTTCAAGAATACTTAAATTAATCTCTGTCAATTGCTGAACATTCATAGTAAATAATAATCATTGTATTGTAATTCATTTGTTTGAAATTCATTTTGGTGGTCAAATGGTTTAAGAAAGTGTTCTGCAAACTTGTTTAAGTCAAGACTAATTTTTTACTGAAGTTATTTTAAATGTTCCAAGATTAAAGGATGAAGCTCATATTCTGTGCTCGCTTCTTTAACATATGGAAATATTTCATTCAAATCTATAGTAATTTGGTTAAACCATAGCTATGGCTTGCACACAAGCCTTTGATTTTGTGAGATGATGTATTTAAAATAATATTAAGTGTGACGGCTCTGCTGCTCAAACCAATTTAATGGTTATTTTTAGCAACGTGTCTTACTACCTGTTTGGGTTTTATGCACTATGTACTAATCACACTAAAGGTTTTATGAATGAGGAAGGCTATATTTATAGGAAGTGTACCCGCATCTGGATGGAAGGAGAGTGGAAAACCACCCTCAATACAGCTGACCGAGATTAGAACCTTGATCTCCCCATCATCGGCAGTCTAGACTACTGAAAGAGTAGCACCTTAGATGATGCTGTCACCAACGCGGTTATATTCTTATTGAACAGCCATGTTTGGCGCTCTGGGTTGTGTCACCATATTACACCTAATCCACTGTAGCACACCATTTTCAGAACACTAATCTAAGGCAGTGGTGTCCGCAGGAAGGGCCCATCCCCCCCATCTGCGCTCAAACAGTGGCCCCGGCCAACAGAGAGTTATATAATATAACTAATAAACTAATTAATAGCACCCAATGCTTACTTTACCGCTCACTTTAAGTTTGATAGTTTAGTGCAATTACAACGGCATTCATAATTCAAAGCGTCAAGGTCAAGTGTCCCAGAATTTGGATAAATTTGAAACATTTTTCTTATATTATATTTTATTTTCAGGAAACAAGGTTCAAACTGTGATATTACAGCAAGAAATTAAAATATACATCAATCTAACTCGGTACAAGG
>CABFOW010006068.1:0-15420 GCA_902141385.1 Timema californicum
GACAGATGTATCTGTCGAGAAGAAGAACCGTCGGAGAGAGTTAATATATAAGAAGATCTAAGGTAAAATTGTTTTTGTTTCTATTTTCAGTCTCCCCTTCTTTAAAGTGTTAGCTACGCCACTGCATCTTGATAACCTTTGTTTCACAATTAGGTCACCTCCTCAATATGTCTTCTGTCGTCAGAAATGTTGTATTCATGAAAGTGGCGAATGTGGTCCTTTCCCTGTCCCCACTAATCTCGTACAGAGCAAGCTCTCACTAACAAATACTATTAATCGGAGATACAATAACTCTGCATTGTATTTCTCTCAGAGGTTAACTGATATTTCCTGGTTAGGTTGGTGGCCTTTCAAGAAAATAACAGCTTCTCACTTACAAGACAATCCGACACCTTAGCTCAGCCGGTAATAAGGTTCTCAGGTTCGATTCCTGGCATGGCTGAAAAATGTATTATTGGTTAACTGTGAGTTTACCCTTTCACAGTGATGAATTAATGGCCAGGGTACTGGATGTTGTGCTTGTCCTAGTCTAAGCTATATTATAAGGCATATGAAGCTACGCCAGGTCTAGCAAGCCTAGCCAGCCGGTAGTGGAGAAATATATGGACCCAGGCCACAGGCTGGAAACAATAATGGCTGAAAAGTAAAACTTTTAAGATGAGTCATTATATTCTCTCTATGCTGCCTATCACATTGTAGGCTACATTAACTCAAACTTTAAAAATAAGTTGTTTTAAATTTCTGGATTAGATATATAAATACAGATGTAAAAGACTCTATTAGTTCTAGCGGCTAATGATTTAGTACTCTGGTTCAACTCACTGTTTAACATAGTTCCATAAGTGAAAGTTTAGAGGGTTGACATTGTATTTGTTTTTGTTTCTAGGATTGTAAAATAGATGGCGTAACCGGTGTCCAGCTAGACTCGCTTATTACAGAAGTACAAGACATTCTTCCCCATTTAGGAGAAGGCTTCATACAGGTGAGTTATGGCACACAATAGTTTGATGGCCGGTATATTAAGGGGGAACTCCCACCAAATATCTAAAATACTTGTACTACTAACCTCCTTAAACCTGATGGTTGTTATTATTTAATAGATTTGTAAATTTTTCTCCTTTTAAAAAGTTGTAAAGCCACCCTATTCTTGTGAGCTGTGACCAAAGTACACCCAGAGAGAGTGGCGTATTCGGCTGCTACTTGCAGGCAGGGCCCTGCAGCGCTCAGCAATGGAAGCTTACCCGCAACTTAATTCAGAGTCTCGGGAGGAACTTGTTCATAATAATCTTATTCAGTGTATAAATAATAGTGACATTGGGGCAGCGATCCCACTAAATCTGTAATAGGTCTTGTAAACGGTGTGAAATATGTCTGACATTGAGCGTGTTGTGCCGGCGGAATGTGTAGCTGCCACCACTATCCCTGGAGCACCTGTTTTATTGCATCAGTCAATTAAAGAGGCAGTAGTAGTACTACGTCCCTGGTAAGCTGCCAACAACAGCCTGATCCTGCGGGTCAAGTATTTAAGTGCAGTAACTGTAAATATCATGGTCATCGAGAGGGCGAGGGCTAAGAAAAGAAAAATGACTCTAGAGTGAGTCATGCGGGATCAGTCTGGACCACAGCTCTATGATGTAGAGAAAGCGATCGTGTATGGCGGGAATGTGTGTCAACATTTTCGAGAAACTCACATTGCTAATGTAGGTTGTTTTCACCCACCCACATTGGCCTCTCATCAGTCACTCAAAATTTCTACTATAAATAAGCCAGTTGCAATCCACGGATATGGAGCTATTTCTATAAAAGTTTCTAATAAAAGGAACTTTTTTGACTTTATATCGATAACAGTTTCCAACCTGTGTCCTAGGTCACCTGGGTCAGCTGACAGAATGAAACACTAACCCAACTATTTGTATCAGTAAAATAAAGTTTTCAATAAAGATATATTTTATATGTAACCTACATGGTATATTTTAGGGTATTTTAAGATTATTAATGTTAATAACTCGAAAATGACAATAGATTTTAATTTATAGCTACAATTTCAACTAATAATTAGATAAATATATATATTTTTAATGTGGTTTTATATATGTTTTCTTAACCCTAGGATGCATGACTCAAAAACTTGACACAAATGCATAGTCTGTGTCCAATTGACCTGTTTATAGTTTTAATGAGAGATTTTGGGTTATTTTTTAAAATCCAATTATCATACTTTTTTTGTTAATATAAAACGTGTGTATGAATTGCAACAGATTATATTATAAAATAGATATAAAACAAAAATAGGATTGAAAAAATAAATATAAAGTGAAAATAAGTATAATAAATGTTCAAACTATTAAACTACTTTATACAAATGATATACAGATAACATAAATCAACTCAATTGGATGGATATTGACACCTGTGTGTTTATTACAGACAATCCATGATATGCTCACATTATGTCCATTACAAACATGCTTTTCACACAGAAAGGATCGCATGCTTGTCTTTCTCTCAGCTTTACTGGAATACTTCTCACACCTTCTTCTCTTCTTTGAGTCAACATTTGCAAATACTTTTGGCTGACATATGTCACACATTCCTTTGTGAACAAAATTATGTAATTCTCTTTATAATGTAAGGCATTATTAGATCCTTTGAAAGTTCATTAAAAAAAAGTTGCTTTTGTGTAATTTCACTGACATGCAGGATGTCTGGAGTAGAAATTAAAAAAGCATTGACGTCTGCAACGTCCACCGTATCTATAAATACAACCATCTTCCTGTAGGTCTATGCTAGACTTGTCTGGTCAAGTAGGGTGACTCCTCCTTTTGTTTGATTATGTTACACAACTATCCTCGGTTTTGTTTTTCCTCCCTCTGTTTATAGTGTTATTGTTATGTGGGGTGTGTTCTCCTTTGGTGCGTAGCTTACAAGAGTAATTTCATCATGAATACCAAACTCATTTGATAAAATGAATAGAGTATGAGATAGTTTCATGTCGGAACATCTACTTTGTTTTGACGGATGGTACCCAATAATGTAAGACGTTTAGAAAGATGATTTCCAGCCAAAGTAATACTTGTTTACAAGTTATTCATTGTGACATTTCTTCTACTATTTGAATAGAAGTTGTAAGCATGTCAAAATATTTTGAAACCGAGATTCTTTTTAATGAGCTGTTTGTGTTTTTCATGGTCTAAAATTAAAGACCCGAATGAATCATCCCAATTTCTGTCTGCTCCTGCCAAAATTAGAAACCAAAAAAATGTACTTAGCTCAGAAAGTTTAATTATTTGAGTTAATGTTTTTCTATTTCCATAAGCTAATAAGTAAAATTTGTTGCTTACCATTGTTTGTTTCAAAATCCTTACATATATGTTGATAGGTTTGGAAACTCACTATAGTAAGAATGAAATACAGACACACGTTGATACAACATTAATATTCTGTAAGGATTATGTGGTGTTCACTAATACTACTAATACACGAAGCTTTCGTGAATTAAATTGGTGATCTCATGGTTGGTAGCTACACTAAAAGTAATTTTATTTATATTATGTTTCTAATAATTATTTATATGAATTTTGCCACCAAGACTGATTTCTATCCACTGGTTAAGCAGGCATGACAAGTTAAAACTAGACGCTCATTGTGACTCTCTATTAATTGAACCAAGGTTGTGTTAGTTTCTGCTGAAAATGAAGTGAAGCTATGTCTTAAATTCACACTGTATCCTCTGATGTTGTTTCAGAAATGTTTGGAGTATTACAATTACTCGAGTGAGTCTGTGATCCACGCTTTGTTGGAAAGTTCACTCGCTTCTTCTTTGGCTGACCTCGACCAGAGTCTACCCAGGATTCCCTTGGAGGCAGAGGTAGCACATATTAGTGGCACACAATTATTACATTTCAAGTCATCCTAAAATCTTGTATTTCATCTTTAAAACAAACACTTTAGTAAAATAAATAATGAACTTTATTGTTGCGTTGCGTGTTTCCCACTCTCTCCTGATGAGTTCCATTAGAATGAAACCTATCTCCAGGGATTGGTGTTCCTCTTTGTCCAATGGCAGCAATGTGAAGTGGCAACTGTGTTCTTTTCATTGTAAAAGCCATGTTGCTTATGTTCCCTTTTATATATGTATATCTCCCTTCCCTGTACCTTCTTCCAAATATAACTAAACATACCCAGGGCCGGATCGTGACTATATGCCGCTCTTGCCCATAAAAAAACTCTCATCCTCAATGTGTTTAAATAAAAAAATCATTATTGTTATTAAAAACATCAGTACACAAAAACATAAATTAAAAATATAAAATTATACAGAAAAAACAGCTTAGAAATTAATTTTATATGTTTAGCTATTTGAGATTCACTAAAGATAAGTGTGAGTGTGCGCTTAATCTTTCTTGAATAATTGTGCTTTGATAGATTCTTATAAGTTTTAACTTAGAAAAACTTCTCTCGGTGCTAGAAACTGTCACAGGCAGTGCTAAGAGAATTCTAAGAGTGCAATACAAAGATTTGGAATACCCTCCTGCAGTCCATTTATATGTATTGAAGAATATCAAATAGATCTCTATAAGGAAAACCTCTTTACGCTTTTTGAGGTAATTGTATCGTATTTGGAAGAAGGTATAGGAAGGGTGGATAGAAACATATATCCAAACCCTTCCTTCACCTCTGACAAGACATCTTGTGAATGTGGGGAATGCCAGGCCTCCACCGTGGTTTGGATCCCACGTTAAACTGTAGGTCCTCCAGTTCATCTCACAATCACCCTACCATTACACATTAGAGTAAGTGGGTATAACCCGAACGGGTAGTAAGACGCGATGCTAATAATAATAATAATAGAAACATATAAAAGGGATAAACACAATATGGCTTTTACAATGAAAAGAACACAATTTACACTTTACATTGCTGCCAACGAACAAAAAGGTAATGGTTGCCTCTTAAAGAAAATCGATCGTTACCGCCCAATCCCTTGACCTAGGTTTAATTCTATCAAAACTCTTCAGAGAGGAGTGCTAAACGCGCAACGCAACTCCCTAAAAGAGAAAACAAAAAAAACACAAAAGGAAGAAAATGGAGAATTGTAAAGAATGATAGGACACATAGATAGGAACTTGTAAAATGTGTAACAAAAGGGGCAAACACAGGGAAAGGACAAGGAGTGCAAATATATAATAAAAGACTTTGATGTAGGAGCTCATGAGAGAACTGGCTTAGCGAAGAATACCTAACCAATGGCTCGACTGACACCTCGGTACTTTAGGCATGACGGTTGCCCTCCAGCACAAGTACCCGATGTTCAAATCCGCGTGGCCCTGAAAATGAGCAGCTCTTAAACAGAGCCATTTATACTTCAAATTGGTCCAGTTGCCGAGACGAGGACAAGTTGTTGAGTTGTCAGTAAGGTCCCTTTACCTCTACTCGAGTGAAACATCCCGCCATACCAATCAATGAAGTGTCGTTTGATATGTCAATTAATGCATTGTAAATTTGTTTTGTTGATGCAGAAAAAGACACCTAACTATTCTGCACTAAATCAAAAAAGACCATTAACTATAAACAGCTTGATGGAGCTTTGTTTACCACTAAATTTAAGGAATGTTTGCTACAATAAACATAAAACACACAAAAGACTTTTTTCTTAAATCCTGCTTTGTAGCTTTTTTAAATTTTTGTTTGCTGCCGTTGTCATATCCTTGACCTCGCAAATAGTTAGACAGAGACATTACATTTCTTCTAATGCTCCAAGAATAGTTTTCTCTATATCAGCACTAGAGGTTTTTTCTCAGGGCACAAATATTAGAAAATGTTCCTTGATATCAACAACATTTGAGTCATCTGAAGGGTTGCCAGGATTGTGTGACGTAGGAAGCTCGACAAAACAAATGATCATAGTCATTTATTCTACTTGGCTAACATCTGGTGTTGTGTCTCACATAATGGAACAATATATCACTTTACGAGCAGATTCCCATCCCAACTAGTGTTGGCACCCACTTGTCTCTGTCCTATTGGTCCAAGAATACACCGTGGTTTCTGCACTGTCGAGAGTCCAGTTTTATCCATGTTATAAATATGTGCACCTTCAAAGATATATCTCTCCATCACACACGAGAGGTTTGAAAATAATTATTTCACAAGGCTTACCTCAGGGTTTTGCCATTTGCAAGACATGATTTGTTATTTCTTACCCTTGTACTTGTGTGAATGTAGATTTTCTTCCCGGCTGAGCACTACTTCGTTTTCCTAATTTGAATTGGTCTCTTAGCAGGGTTAACAGAATTTCATATGCTTTAGTGACTTCCCAAAGTTTCCTTTCATCATATCTTAACACTTCAATGGCAGTTCCCATGGTTCATCTCTCTCGCTCACTCTGTTTCTATTTTGCACCATCATTATGAATGCTAAAAGGAAATGTTAATGCTCAAATATAAATATTAATTAGTTTATTTTAATAATAACGTAGGTTCAACTATAAATATTCATGGACATATTTTATTTAATAAGATGAATGTAGTTGCATCAAAACTTATTATAATCACAATACATAGATATTGAAAAGTTGCTAAATTCATGTTCTCAATTGGATGGCTAAAAAAATGTTTATTTGCTCATCGATGAATTAAAAATGAGTAATTATTGTGTTTAAATTGGTTCCAAAATGTTGTGTAATTTATTTAGTTTATTTGAAAGCTCTACAACACATGAGAGGGAATAACATTCCCTCGCACTCTGCATGGCATTACCCCAGTCTGCCGTTACAACATTCTTAGCTCACAAAAACATTGTAACTTAGATTTCATGTTCTCTTATGACTGAATTGCGTGAAGGGATGTGCATAACTTACAACTCAACCGCTCACTATGTTGTCTTTGTTCATCTATCCAGTAGTGGGTGAGCTCTATGAGGACAACTCAACCGCTCACTATGTTGTCTTTGTTCATCTATCCAGTAGTGGGTGAGCTCTATGAGGACAACTCAACCGCTCACTATGTTGTCTTTGTTCATCTATCCAGTAGTGGGTGAGCTCTGAGGTTTCAACACAAACCACTGCTCTTCAAATATTTCTGTTATTTCTAGAAAGAGTTGTACGGCAGTGACCCCCTCCTTCCCCTACTTACTATGGCCGTATTCATGAACGCCACCAAGTGGATCCTTAGTGGCATTGGTTTGCTTGCGTCATCGTAGGCTAGGTGGACTGAGTGTGCTCAGAGCTACACTAACACACCACTCAGCATCCACTCACACTTAGTGGCGTTGGTTTGCTTGCGTCACCGTAGGCTAGGTGGACTGAGTGTGCTCAGAGCTACACTAACACACCACTCAGCATCCACTCACAATTAGTGGCATTGGTTTGCTTGCGTCACCGTAGGCTAGGGGGACTGTGAGTGTGCTCAGAGCTACACTAACACACCACTCAGCATCCACTCACACTTAGTGGTGTTGGTTTGCTTGCGTCATCGTAGGCTAGGGGGACTGTGAGTGTGCTCAGAGCTACACTAACACACCACTCAGCATCCACTCACACTTAGTGGTGTTGGTTTGCTTGCGTCATCGTAGGTTAGGGGGACTGTGAGTGTGCTCAGAGCTACACTAACACACCACTCAGCATCCACTCACACTTAGTGGTGTTGGTTTGCTTGCGTCATCGTAGGTTAGGGGGACTGTGAGTGTGCTCAGAGCTACACTAACACACCACTCAGCATCCACTCACACTTAGTGGTGTTGGTTTGCTTGCGTCATCGTAGGTTAGGGGGACTGTGAGTGTGCTCAGAGCTACACTAACACACCACTCAGCATCCACTCACACTTAGTGGTGTTGGTTTGCTTGCGTCATCGTAGGTTAGGGGGACTGTGAGTGTGCTCAGAGCTACACTAACACACCACTCAGCATCCACTCACACTTAGTGGTGTTGGTTTGCTTGCGTCATCGTAGGTTAGGGGGACTGTGAGTGTGCTCAGAGCTACACTAACACACCACTCAGCATCCACTCACACTTAGTGGTGTTCTTGCATACAGCCTTAGGTTTTGCTAAGTATTTATATATATATATGCACATCTTTAAATAAAAAATAATAACCTGACTATTTTTAGACCATTTATTTGTGTGGTTCTAGATAACAATTTCTTTTGAATACAAAAATTTACTATACATGATTTTCTGGAAATGTTTTCATTGTTTCCGTGCCACTCAGAGCTAACCTAAAATCCGTTCACGATAGGTTTTTACATGGATGACAGTTTGAAAATCATATTTTTAGGTTTTGGGTTGCCAACACTTGTAAAAGACCACTGTTTCGTTATAAATGTAAATATATTTAATTACCTGTTATATATTACATTTAAAATAACATAAACTTAAGTTTTCTCATACTTTTTCATTTTTTTAAATAATTTCTTTTTATCTAACTCAAAACAATATTTTAAACATAATTAAAATTGCTTATTCTTCATTTTGAAACGTTATGGATTATGTTTAATACAGTGCACACATCAATACCTTTTAATACAGGCATCGTATTTACTTGGAAAAGAGAAAATTGTTGTAATTTTTTTTACATACAATAAATGATTTTATGATTATTTTATCTTATTTTGAAATATTTAATAGAATAAAATATTGTCATCAAATGCGTGTCTGTTTCATTGTAGAAAACTTCTTTATCGTCATGTTCAACCATATGGTTTAGATTCGTCAGTCGCCATTTTGAAGCTATGTTCGTTAGAAGTTTTTGTGAAAGTGGTGTGAATATTTTTTTAAGTGGAATAAAACTATAAATAAACTTTGTGTCCGACCTCAAATAAATATATAAATAATATTGGCCTAAATTACTGTGGTTAACTATCACATTAATATATTACCATCTGTTTTCATTACAGTCATCCAAAGTGATAGATGTCAGCTGTTGGCGTAGTGATATATTAGGGATTACTTCTAGTAACATTTTGAGCTGTCATCCAGGTAAACTTAGCTCATGAATGAATTATAGGTGACTTAATTTGAAGATTGTTTACAATTGAGACACTTTGCCAACATTCGCTTGAACATTTTTTTTTTGCATTCTACTGTCTTGAGTAAGCCCAGTGGAGTTAGGGCATTGGAGATGCTACCTAAACCTAGTCTTGTGAAAGCTGAATTATTGGCACCAGAAGATAATTTTTGTTTGCTCTCTGGTAAAACCGTCTTTGAAGTGAATTTCTTTTAAAAATGCCCACTGGATAGCAATGTTGTCACCTGGGACTACACGTTGTGGTGGGACTCAAGCTGTCTCAACGAGCACAACCGTTTTAACCTGCAGGCTGTGGCTCTCGTGTCTGGTGTCTGTGACCTAGTTCTTGAATCGGCACTTAGTACCTTCTGTAAGCATGAAATTCAGTCATCGCAACAACAAAAACTATGCAAAACCTTTCATTTACAAGTTGATCTCTTTGTTTTATAAGTACAGTTTACTATTTACTAGCGCCCGAATAAGTTAACACACACTGTGCATTTAAAAAATAAATCATATTGTCTCATTACTTTGAAACGGTCCAAATGATATATTTAGTTTCAAATACTTTTCTGGCACCCAAATATTTCCCGGTTGCACTTAACACGATTGTCCTTTCTGCCTGGGACAGTCAACTTACTGAGCATAAAGACAGACGGGAAGAAACAACAGTCAGAAAATGGAATGGGGTCACTTGCGAAACTCACTACACCACTCATGGCAAGTGCAGGGCAAATAAACACTAATAATAATAATATGATATAGCATGCAGCCTTAGTCAATCTAGAGCATTTAAGTTTGAGATAAGCCTAGAGAACTCACACTTTCAACTCTCCTGACTCGGCAGTCGAGTATTCAGACTAGGTCATGTTTTTACAAGTAGCATAACTTAGAGCACTGTCAAAACTAGTATCCTACCTCTTCTTTTTGGATATATAACAATGAGTTTGGTCCTTGAGTAAAAGGGCCGAGAGGGGGAGCTTGTCTGACATATGACAGTTACTAGCGGGGCTAATCCAGTTACCAAGTCTAACCAACTTGTGGGGCGAATGTCCCGCAGTTTTTGAGTCACTGTTCTGCACAATGGAAGATGACCCAACCCATCCTAGAAGTCAGAGTTTGTTAATAATAGAACAGTGCCGGACAGTCAGGGTTTGATACCGGCTAGGGTTATAGCGTCAAAGATAATTCAGGACAAGAACTGCTGAGTTGACAGAACAAGTACTTTTTTCCAAACTCTATCATTTAGTTCTAAATCTATATCACATTATACACTATTAGCTGAATTAATCTGTTTCAATAAACCCTACTAAATTACCCCCACAATTATTTGCTACTATCTATCCGTCCCACAAGCCCATCCTGACAGGTTGGGTACACACTGAGCCTTAGCCTGATATGTTTGTATGAGTTGGTTTAGTATTGGGAAAGTAATAACGATAGAGATATGTAACTACCTTCAATAGTTTGGTTGCAAACTTTACATTTCCAATTTGTTGCCCTCTCATTATTGTACCTCTAATCTTGCTTCATTATATATTCTATTTGTTTTTCCAGTCTAAATTAGATCTACTGAACAGTGGGGAGCGGAGTAATGTCTTTGACAATGACGAGTTTGACATAATGACAAGAGATTATGTTGATACCTCTCGCATCCACAGAGGCAAGAGGTTAGTTATTTGTAGATTTATTTGAATGTAAATATGAGAAGTGTGTCCATAAAAAAAATCAGATTATTTTTTTGATAAATAGTTTGAGTGAGAGTTTTTTGCGACAAGAACTACAAAAACAAACATTGTAGTGATTTCTTTTAAAATAAAGAGAAAAAATTATTTGTAATCTTGCCATCAAGTTGTCATGTCCACTAGACTAGTGGTTCTCAGAGAGTTTGTTGTGAAATTCTAGACTTAATATTATTGTTGATAAAAAAAAATGTAAGTATTGTAGTTTCTTTCAATTAATTTTTTTAGAAATAAATCGGAGAAAAATGTTTGAAATCTCTAATCTATTTATTTTCCAGAAAGTTCTCTAACATACAATCAAAGAGTTGCTTACCAATGAATTGTGTAATTAATGAGAAATGTGAGCACGCCATTTATTACACGAAAGTTCAATTTGGGGTCGAATATAGGACAAACACATGCATTTCCTGTTCCTCTCTGCATGCGGGAATGTCCGAGTTTTGCTATAGTTCCGTCAACTTGCACGCTCAGTTTGCCGCAAGGAAATAGTATGTTGTGGACAAAATAAAAAGATTGACAACCACTGCACTAGATTTCGCAAGAGTAACAAAAATTAATGGTTTTTGATTTGGTTGCTTAATAATCTGTAAAATATTTATAAATAAGGTGGCCCAGTGGCTAAATAATTTTATAATAAAGGAAATTGATAAAACAAGGAAAAATAAACTGTAAGATGTTAATCAATTATTTTGTTACTCAGTGAGAATATTGAACATGGATAAGTGAGCATTTATACAAAGAATATTCAGTGATTCTACAACTGTTTATTGAATACTTTAATATAACCGTAAATACAGTAAAATGTTGTATTATCTGTTAAATAAAATTAAAACTGCACTGTACAATAATGTAATTTAAATGATAGGTAAGGAAGCCAACCTTAAAGGAGAGTTGGGCTAGGTCCTGATAGAAATAACTAAACTTCTCTCTTTACTTCTCCATACTAACTTATAACTTTCATAATCACACATTAAAAGTGATTAATAGATGGAAGTGAGAAGAGTGTATGAACAAATAAAGATCATAGAAGTTTAGTTGTTTCTATCAAGACCTGACCTAACCTAACTATCCTTTAAGGCTGGCTTCCTTCCCTTTCATCTAAATTACATTATTGTACAGTGTTTCTACACTGTTTTCATATATTTCCAAGCCATTAGGCAATTGTTTTATCTTATTCTCAAATAAAACATAATTTTTTAAAAACCATAAGTTTAGTTTACCTCTTAAAGTTCACCAAACATAAAAGTATGTATTAGCAGTAGGAGTGTTTAAATGGTTCCTTGCATCACAAAGTGACTGCAACCATCTTGAAAGGTTGTTTAACTGTATGTTGCCAGAGTCGGCAAGCACAAAGATTTGGCGTCCATGTTGAATGACAAGACACACGTCACCGAGCTGGGTGAGAAGTTCAAGCAGCTAGGACTGGTTGATGTGTATGAGGATGAATATGACGACACATACGATCACGTGGACATCTCGGTGGACGAGGCTTGTGAGCCAGAGAGGTAACAATAACATTTCACTCTTTATTTAATTGCATTCTTTTATTTATTGGAGTTTGGGAATATTAAATTAAGCACACTATTATTTTAATTATATTATTCAAATCAAAGATTGATGTTTACTCCAGCGATAGAGATTCTTGAATATTTAATTATATTTCAATTCCCTTGCAAGATTGGCTTTAGAATAGTCCCACAATATCCCCCGATTGTTCTAAGAGGCGACTAAAGGGGGAACCACAAGACTGAGGCGTATCAACCTAGAGGGCTTGCATGGCAGGAGAGTAGTCTGTCACAATCACGGCTGTTTGACAACTGGGCCAAACCCAAGTTGATATGTGGCTCACGGTTCATCTGTGTGCTATTCCCCAGCCTTCTCAGCGGAACCTTTATTTCCTGTTTACTCGAGGGTACCAAACTTTCTGCTGGCACCGCACAGGGCCGTAATAATGAACAGGTAAGGACATTCAGCCCTGTTTTGAATGTTCAAGAGGTGGTGATTCTTCAGCCCCTTTGTCCTCGAAAGAGAGAGAGGAATGAGGAAACAAGGTCTGACATCTCAGTAAACAACTTCATTACGTCACACTGTAAATACAAACATCGTCTGATAATCAGTCACTTACTGAAATACAGATGACAAAAAATACAACAATAAAGTAAAAGTGAAATCACACAGCTCCTCGGTTGTTTGCAAGGGAGTGGTTACTTACTTTGACCTAAACTGCACTAGCATATCACCGAAATTTAATAACCACCAAAATTAACTTGAGGAATACATCACTCTGCTTGGTCTCGGGCCTGTCCAAAATTGAAGGTAGAAAAAAAAAAGTTCTGGAGATTCAATCCGAAAAGAAGATCTCTTATTCCCAGGCACACAAGGAATATGTATCCAGTCAGGCTCCGGTGTTACAGACATTGTATAGCCAGATTATTTATACCTGGCTCTCATATTTCACTGTAAAATCAAATTCCCTTAGTCTAAATGTCCAACAGATTAAACCTGATGAAGGATCTTTTAAACTAAGCATCCACTTAAGTGGGGCCTGATCAGTTAACGCCTCAAATTTCCTCCTGTAAAGATAAGATATAAAGTATTTATTTACCCAGACCAAGGAAAGCAATTCTGTTCATGTCATGCTCTAGTTAATTTCAGCTTGGCTTGGTTTAGTTGTCATGACACACATGTGACAGGTATCTCCTGAAATTTTCTCGAAAATGCTCCATTGATTGCTGTCCCATTTGTGTAGGTCGCTCATATGAAGGTTTGTATGAAATCTGGGTATCTCAATACTCTTTCGTTACCAATCACATTCCTGGGGGTGTTAATGCTTTTTGACTATTCCTCAGACCAATTTGATTTTATAATTCCAGTAAATGGTTTTGTTATTTTAGTGTATCCTTCAATAATTCATTTTTGTTGGTTAGTCACAAGCCTGCATTGGGCTAGTTTTAATTCTCTGACATTGACATAAACATTATATAAAGATAGCTTTTAGCTCAAATTTCAACATTGCTTGAGTTTCAGAAATTTCAAACACTCTTACTCTCTTTTTTTTGCCACAGATGTTGCATGCAAAAAATGTTTTAACTTTGCTTATAAATGTCACAATAAATTCCCTTCTCGGCTGGACTTGTCATTTCTCTCCCCTATATTGAACACGCTACCTAGAAGGAAAAGGTCATGTGACACTGAGACTCCGGGGGCATATCATGGGTTTAACTCCAGCCGATGTTAGTATGTGGGAAGGGTTACCTAGCGAGCTCTCCTCTGAGGGATATGTAGTAGGGCCTGGTTCACCAAACTTGACACAAATTCTCCTGTGGTCCCAGGATCGATTCCCTCAAGGATACCGTACATCATCGGCCTCGGGGCCTGGTCGATGGCCTGGACACACAGCTGGATGGTAGCCCCCCCTGCAGCGTCAAGTGTTGACGAGTGCCGTTAATTAATACAATTTATACTTTTTAAAACTAGAGAATGATACTATTTAACAGAAGGCAAGTTATTGTGAATGGACACAGAATGTAATTAAATATGTTGAATCATAATAATATAAATACAAACAGTATAATAAATGACAGAGTACTTACATTATAAAGCAGATGTTTGTGAGAGCAAAGTGACAGGAATATTCTTCTCAGACCTCCAGGGGACAGACAGGCACAGACTGACAGCCTTAGAGGTAGATAGAGAATGAACTTATAAAAACTAGATCTTTTTATAAGAGAAAAAAATGAACTATATGAACTATGGAAACCAAACTACGCATATCACCCTCCTGATTGAACTATGGGCCAACTGAACAAATACAGTTGTTTACAACAAATACAGTACTTAAAAATAGTGGTTCAAAAGAACTGCACTATTAGAGGAAATCTTAGGTCCAAGTTGGTTTAGGCTTACAGTGTTAATCATTAAGGTAACACTTACAATTTAGGGATATTTAGATATTAAATGGGGGGGAAGGGGGCGTTAGGTCCTCGGCTTGTGTGACATAAATTACATATTTTCTTACCGAAACATTTTAAATTCAGGGTGATGCAACGTCACACACAACCTCACTTGCTGGATACCAATTGTCAATCCTAATTTCCCTTCAATTAGCTGAAAAAGGAAGCCATCATTTCATCACCAAATAAACACAATATAAATAATAACCTCGACGGACCCATAAAATTTGTAAGGTGTTGAACTAAAAATATCTAGTTAATTTAATATATATATGCATATATACACTACATACATATATACATATCGATGGGTCTAAGGTAAAAGGTTGTAACCCTCAAAAAATTGAAATCTTAGATTTTGGTATATTTCAATTTGTTTTTGTTACAGTTACATGTAGGTAAAGTGCAGTAACTCTCAGACAAATATTAATGGAAATATAGCACTTTATTTTTTATGGTAACCCTCATCCAGCACAGATGTTGGAAGGGAAAAGGCAGTAAGCCTCATGCTATAGGCTTACAACGTTTTACCTACGCAAGTTTCATAGACAGGCTTAGTCGTATGCCACATCCAGTGAGGTTTACACCTCTTTACTTCCATGTTCCTTGATAGATCAGCTGTTTTATGAGGGTTACACAATTTAATAACATCACTGTCTTGCATTTCTGATTTTAGTTTACAGTATTTCTTTGTTAAGTAATCTGAGTTGTCCTAAAGTTTA
>CABFOW010006069.1:0-19442 GCA_902141385.1 Timema californicum
CTAAATCCGGCCTTGGGCGTAGCCTAGGAAAACTATCCTACAGTCATGTGAGGAGGTATAGCATACCGCGTGGGCTGAGCCATCGGGTTGCTACCTTACAATCTCGACGGAGTGTACATCTGGAGACTTCCTTCAAGAAGAATAAACAGCCGGTCAACATAAAGGAGGCGGAGGGGGGTTCAATGAAGAAGCGTCCTCACACAAATATGTCGAAATCAGTCCGAATGCTCTGAAAGACGACAAACTATTTCTTGGATTCGAGGTGAATGATGACCCACCCATGCTCGGCATTGGAGATCGACTATCTCATCAAGGTGCAGCAATCACTGAATCTGACAGGCTGACGGAGTGAGGACCCGGCAGACTGAAATTATTGCATACTGGGAGAAGGTGTTGGTCCACCAGAATATACCAGTCTGCAGCCAATCGGGCCGATCAGGACATTGCTCTTAACGATGATCCGTATGGTGGTGAAGATACAGTGCAATCAAATGCCACATCATCTCAACAAATAGTGGAATGCATCGACGTTCAAAGTAACTGAGAAAACGGATTGTTTCATTATGCCCTCGTTGCAATGAATGCCTCAGAAGTACATATTGACAATGCCATGAAAGGGATAGATCCCAAGGAATGGTTTGCCGCTATATAATCCGAGATCACATGCTGGGTCACCAATGACTCTTGATAAATGGTCGCTAGACCATCCAACGGTAGGGTGATCGATTGTATGGTGGTTCTCCAAAACAAGTACAATCCCGATGGAATGTTACTTTAAAGGAAGACCAGGGTGATAGTACTGAGGTTGCACCCAAAGACCGGAAATCGACTTCGTTAACACTTTTTCTCCGGTCACCAGGACCTAATCATTTCAGTTACTCATGGCGTTATCAGCTAAACTCAACTGACAGGCCTCAAAGCTCAACATTACGACGGCCTATCAGAATAGTGACATCTACACAAACGCATTCTTGGAACAGCCGAACTTGCTTGTTGAGGCACTACGAAAGATGATTAATACTGAAAAGGACGAAAGCATTATTGGGAAAGCATAATGCATACTTCAGAAATTAGAATCAGGTAAAAAAGTATGCAAACTTCTAAAGGCCATTTACGGACTGCGTCAAGCTAATTGGCAGTGGCACCCTAAATTAAGTGCAACCTTAGAATCCATTGGGTTGCAGCCTACAAACTTTGACCCATATGTGTATGTCGATAGTTAAACTAAGCGCCCAATCTACGTTCTCATTTATGTTGATGACATCGTGATCGCTTCCGGAAGCCCAGAACGAATCTTTTCACATTAAAAGTGAACTGTCAAACAAATTTGACGTAAGGGACCTTGGAGCCAAAAATTATTGTTTAGAAATTGAAGTGAATCAATCCAAGGACAAAGTCACGTAATATCAGAGCGGCTATATCAGGGATGTCTCAGACAAATTTGGGTTGGGTGACTGCAAACCAGAGAAAATACTGATATCAACTGGGGTCAAGTTTGATTCTTCCTCCACTACCACAGAAGAAAGAACACAATATCCACTCAGAAAGTTGATTGGAGTCCTCATGTACATAGGAGTTGATACTCGTCCTGACATCGCTTACGCAGTCAGCATGCTGAGTCAATATAATAACTTCCACAATCCAACTCACTGGAAAGATATCAAGCGTGTCCTAAGATATCTGCAAGGAACCATCGACAAGAGGTTGTTCTACGCCTGGGACGACAAAGGCTTTCCTGTTTCACACAAACGCTGGCTGGGGAAACTGTGATGCTGATAGAATGTCCTACACAGGTTACAATATCACCTTGTCCGGAGCGGTGGTTTCGTGGTGTTCGTGAATGCGGAGAACCGTTTGTTTATCTTCAACCAAAACAGAGTAGATGAGTGTCACTGAAGCCATGAAGAAAACTATCTTCCTAATTACTTCCATGCGAGAATCTAATTTAAAGGAGTTGTCGAACATCATTATTTTCAATTACAATCATTCAGCTGGAAAATTGGCACATAATCCTGTCTTCCACTCAAGATCGAAAATCTAGACATAAAGTTTCATTTTATTAATCAAGCTCTCAAAAATCACCCACTAAGGCTTGAATATATATCCACTAAGGATATGATAGCAGACATCTTGACAAAACCTCTTCCTTGAGCCAAACACGAGAATTGTGTCAACGAATTGGGTTTACGTGCTTGAGTGTTTCCTTTGGACGTTTTTGACTCAAAATTGAGGGGGGAAAGCGGGAGGGTTGGAGTTCAATTATTACAACCAAAACGTTCCAGTTTATTTACATTTGTAGTTCCTTATAGCGCTGACCAATAATGGCTAAACTTGGTCTTAAAAATTGTTTCAACCAATGAACAGTTAGTCATGTTTCATTTGAACGCTATAAATCGTGTTAGGAATAATGTATACGTATTATGTATTTCAATCAATATTCTGACCAACAGAAAATATGTTAACGAGGACTTAACAAAACCACTTTATATAGGCTGATTCACAAATAATGCTAAGCAATGCTATGCTATGCTGTGCTAAGATTTTGCCAGTTTGGTCTCACACTCATTGTTAAGCTAAGCTATGGTTCTTCTTTTCCCTCTAGAATTTACCGTGGTATTTTTCTAGTCTTCTCCAGTGAATTTAAGTTTTGGCAATATCTAAAATGTTTTGTTTAAGCTCAGATGATAGTACTGAGGAAGAGGAGCTGCTGTTAGCAGTTGCTTTGTAAGACGAAGAAAATTTAGGATATGGAGGTTTTACTTGTTCAATTAATTGTCCCATTTTCATATAAAACCCTTATTGAATATAAAACCAAAATATAATATTACTTAAATACACGTTAAACATACTGAAAACAAAATTTCAACATTACTTTGGTTATTTTCAACAATCCAGCAATATGTCTGTTCAACACGTATCCAAAGCTGAGTTATGCGCATGGGCAACGTAAGATAGCTCGAGACGGTCGATGAAAAATTTTCCTGGCTGGAAATTGAAAAATAAAATATAGTGCGGTGTAGCAAGGCACAGCTTAGCTTTCTGTGTAAACCAACACATTTAAATATATGGTCCGCTATTTTGCTAAATAGTTATCAAAGCCGACTGGACTTCTGGACTTAATATGGTTTGATTAAAACTTTATCAAACTACCCAAAGAGCAAACAAGGGAAGTGGGCTAAAAATAACAGGAGTTAATTAATGTATTTGTGAAGCTCTCAACTTAGTGTTGTTACTCTCAACTAGTTTAATATCTATTGTAAGTTTAACTATCGCTGGTCAACTAGTATTTGTAATGTCAAGCATTTGAAACGGGAGTTATTTCCTGTGCGATCAGCACGTAGGCACGAGATACCTGAGAGAGAGTCCTGACCAGGCGGATGCCAAGAGAAGTGAGAGACCTCAAGCTATGTTACGTGTTGATGGTGTTGACCGGGGATGGGTGAACGACACAACAGAAGGTGTCATGAGTTCGAAGGCAATGTATGTGAGCAGATTGCTTTGAGAAATAAACCGGTTAGTGTATGTGTTTGATTGTGTTTTCTTGTGTCTCTCGATTAGACCCCTCACTTGCAACATGATAGCTTGCGCCACCTTACATTTTAGTGTCACAATGTATAATAATCTTGGTCATCTTTACATCTTAAAAACAATCTAGTCATTTTTATATTTAAATTGAACTTCTCTTGCATAGAGTTATATATTTAAATTTAACTTCTCCTACATAGGTCGGTAAATGAATAATGTAAGCCATTATCTGCTTTTAGGTATATACACGCCTCATTGCTGTCATTAACAAGATCATGGATAATTTGTGTTTTGTGGAGTGTATTTTTAAACCAAACATGCGAGTAGTTGGGATTATTTTGAGAGTCTTCACCAAATATTTTGTCAATAAGTTATTCAAGTCTTTTATTTTTCATATCTAATTGCATGACCACTAGGTACTTCTTCTAAGCAGTGGCGGATTGAAATTTTTTGCGCCCCTAGGCCCAGTTGTTATATGTGCCCCTCCTAACCCTCCTACTCCCCCCCCTCCAAATATTTTTTTTTGTAAGAGCTTTGGAAAGTTTCAGAGGAAAGAGATGTAGTGCTGAGGGGGGGACTGAAGTTTTAGTATTCAAGAAAAGATTTCTACGAAAGATAATCAAATATGTACAGTACATGCCCTGCAGTAGCTTGAGTTAACATTATAAAGAAGGGGAGAGAGACGTCAGTTACAAGGTGATTGCAAAGTACAGTTATTTAAAAATAAATATTATCGTTCTGACTTTAACTTGAACTATTTCAATAATGCTGGTCAATAATTTTTAAACGTATTTACTAAAAACAAAACTATGCCTCAAAAAGTGCCTCCCCCTAAAGCCACCGCCCCTTGGCCCCGTGCCTAGTGGGCCTATAGTGTAAATTCGGTTGTGCTTCTAGGCTTATTATAGCGTTGTTGTGACTTTTTTGGGGGGTTCTTGATAACTTGTGTTTAATCTTCGAATCAGAATATAGTTAGTCCTTTCACAAAGATTTTTTTCATCTCTTCTCTATGATGATTTGTTTGCATTCACTTATTCCTTGTAAAGGTATATAATAGTTAGGAAGACCTTTTTAGTAGTTTTTACTGTCCAATTTTTACCCAATATTCGCACTTAAACTTGTTCTTTATTTAAAGATTGAAAAATTATTTCGTTTTAATCATCATTGGCCATTTCTTCTAAAGTTTTTCAAGACGACCAAAGAGCCAATCAGCTGGTAAAAAAAACTATGACCTCTACTGAATAAAACAATACTATACGCTCTATTGAATATTCACACCATTGCAAAAATATCAGAGTGTCTGGAGCACAATGTTATTTTTGAGCCCGACACCCATCACAAAACACCCTTAGCTCATTTTTTCCTTATACATCTTTTTACTTATACAATCTATCAGAGCTGATGAAATTTCTGATGCACCCCTCCAATGAATAAAACACTGGTTTCCTGGCATAAAGATCTACAAAATATGCATTATAAAGACCAATCTAATTTGAGTAAAATGCATCTTGTATTGGGGTATGTGGCAAAGCCTACACTTACTACATATCAAAACAGAAACAAGCTATGTTGTCAGACTCATTTATACTATGGTCAGGGTTGTAGCAAAAGGGGGAGGGGGCAGCAAGGGCAGCTGCCCCGGGCTCTGAGTTGGAGGGACACCATCAAGATGTATATTTTTAAAATATAAAATGTAAGGTTGCGAAATTTATTTAAACTCGTCGTTAAAAAGACGTACACAATTCTCCTTTAAGGATAAAAATGGTGACTAGATAAAACTTATATCATCCGAACACAAAATATTAGTATAGATTTGGCTTGGATGACACTTCCAGTAAATTCTACTATGAATATGTGATGGGCAATAGACAAACATTCCAAGCGCGGTGGAAATAGCCAAGTGGAAGTAATTAGGAGCTTAGGAATGTGGTATCTTTGTGTTGACATCTGAAAAGGTCAAGATAGCATGTTGGCGCCATTTCTACCATTTCTCTACACACAGTCTCAGCGCGCATTGATTGGTCGAATTACACAAACTAGTGTCGGAACTAGTACGAAAATAGCGGCTGTTCTATCCTCACAGCTAGTTAGGTAGCAGTACCAAGAGGCAGAAGCAGTATACATTTACTGATTCATTTGACGCTAGATGATGGCGTGCTAGCTAGTGCTAGTTAGCACATCGGATTTCAAGTACGAGGCTGAGCGAGCCAGCCATGCGGTGAACGATATGACTCTTATGAATGACTCTTAATTATTATTATTAATATTAATCAATCTACAGTAGTTTGTATAACCCATTAGAAGAATTAGATATTAATAGACCCTGCGCATAAAGTAAATAACAATTTTCGTCTTTTTTTTTACTAAGAGAGTAGAGAAAAATTAAATTATTTAATTCAAAGTATGACTCGGAATCCAAATATATCAGAAGTTCCTCTCATTCGCACGCCATACCACGTATTGTACCACTGGGAAGATATGGAGGGGATCGAGGACATCGATAGAAGGGAGAGGGCCTTGACGCAGGCAAGGAAATCTGCCTGAGACCGTTTGATCCCGAAGGCGAGGAGGTTGGAGAAGAGGGCCGCCTGGTGGACTTCAGAGCTGACTAGAAAGAGGAAGGTGGTCACGCGGACCAGACGGAGACGAAGGCAGGACGCGGAGGCCGGATGCACGTACGCGAGTGTCAGGAACGTCTACGTGTGGGTGGTGAGAAGAGCCAAGGAGGCAAGCTGGAGAGGGTACGTCTCCAGCACAGGTAGCCAAGACCCATGGGGATTAGTTTACAAGCTCGCCATGGGTAAGGCACGACAGGCGCAGATCATGGCTGGGCTAAGAATCCACGGTCTTGCTACAGATGATACTGCGGATACTGCGAGGGTGGTGTTGAAGGTAATTGTTCCAGATGATGACCCTGCCAGGGACACTGAGAGATATTGAGCCCTGAGATGGAGGACTACGTTGGAGTGGACGTTCCTCTCTTCAACAAAGAGGAGCTACACGACGTGGTCCGAAGCTAACGTAACAAGAAATCCCCTGGTTTGGATCTTCTGACGGTGGAGATAGTGAAGAAGTCCTGGAGCTGCATCTCTGAATACCTGCTGGCGATAGCCAACCAGATGATGATGAAGGGCCGTTTTACCTGAGCCGTGGAAGGCAGGAGAGCTGAGGATGCTGTTGAAGTCGCTGGATCGGGACCCGATGGATCCGAAGTCTTACTGACCGTTGACTTTGCTCAACGTACTAGGTAATATGATGGAGAAGCTGCTAACGTCGAGGCTCTGGGACTATATACAAGTAAATGATGTGCTTAATGATCGGCAGAATGGGTTTTGTCCCGGAAGAGGAACAGTGGATGCTCTGGAGAGGGTCCTTCGCAAAGTCTCCAAGAGCGACTGCCGATACGTGCTGGCCATCTACTTGGACATCTCGGGCGCCTTCGACAGTGCCTGGTGGCCGGGGATCCTGGAGAAGCTGAGGAGAACTGGATGTCCGAAGAACCTGTATGAGGTGGTGAGAGACTACTTTAGGAACCGGGTGACCAGGCTGTTCTTGGAGCAGATGGAGTCCATGAAGGTCCTAACTCAGGGCTGCCCCCAGGGGTTGGTACTAAGTCTGGCCTTGTGGCCACTGATCTTTGACGATTTCTTGAAACTGCATTTTAGACGGGGTCAGTTGCTATGCCTATGCAGATGATGGTCTTCTACTCGTCAGGGTCAACACGATGATCGAACTGGAGGCCAATGAGGAGAGAGCCATGGAGATGGTGATCGCGTGGGGAGCAGAGGCCCGGCTCACCTTTATGAGGGAGAAGGCGAAAATGACTCTGCTCAAGAGGAGGCACTCGGCGATGAGGCACCCGACAGTACGCATGGGTGGTGCGCCTATAGAATACGTAAGGGTAAACAGGTATCTAGATGTAATGTTAGATGAGGGTTTGTTTTTCAACGATCATTTCAAAATGATAGTGGGAGTGGCGAAGGCTGCATTCGGGAGGCCCATCCGAGTCTCGAGGACTTCCTGGGAGTTGGACTTCTCGAATATATGGAGGATGTACAAGGCCATGGTGGAGTCGGTACTGACCTATGGATGCGTGGTGGGGCAGCATCGGATGGAGGTAGTAAACAGCAGCAGGATCATCCTTCTGAGAGCACAGAGGTATGCGCTTCTCGCAGTCGCCAAAGGGTACAGTACAGTCTCACACGATGCTTTGATTGTTGTTGCAGGGGTTTTGCCGATTGACCTGCTCGTTGGGGAAAGGGTTGGACGCTACTGGGTGAAGAAGAATGGTCTGGATCTGAACGAAGATAGGAGGAACGGACAGCGTGACTCACTTGCCGTCTGGCAGGTCGTTACCAATCACTATGCTACGCAGCTCTTCACCGGTCATGGGAACTTCAACACGAAGCTGCATGGCTTCGGGTTGAAGAAGAACCCGGACTGCGAGTCCTGTGGTGCCCACGAGGGCGTGGAGCACGTGCTGCTGACCTGTGAGTGGTTCTAGAAAGAAAGAAGAATCCTTAAGTTGAAGGTAGGTGAGTCGTTCTCACGGATGACGATGGTGAGAGATGCCAGGAGCAGCGCGTGCTTTCTGAGGTATGCAACAGTGGTCGGGAAGACGAAGGAAAGAAGAGATAGAGGTATCGTGGGTTAAGTTGACTAATGATGTGTGCTTTTTTTTTACAGGTCATAGGTATAGGTGGGTAAGTTACTAATTATGTGTCTCTCTTAGGGTAGTAGTGATAGGTACGTAGTTGCGTGCGATTCGTGTTAGAGGTAGGATTGTGAGAGGTTAGGATAAGATAGGACATGGCCAGTGGCTCGGGTCTTTTTCTTGTTGGAGGAATTTTGTTAGGGATTCTTTTTCAAAATATTAATTCAATTCAGAATTGCTTGCTCTCTTTGGCTTTAAATTCAAGATACGGAGGTGGTCCTTCAGAAGGGCCGGGGTGGGTACCTCCACGAGGTCCCCACTGGGCAACGTAGGGTAAAGACTTAGTGTCGATCCCTATGGTTGAATCCCACCTCCCCCACGTGGTGAGCACCCACCGCAGGGTTCCTCCTACACTCGGATACGGGTGAATGCGTATACGAGGGGTTCTCCTATGCTCGTTGTAGCGTCACTTGCCCCTTGAAGCCATGATTGCGCTGCGAAAAGTCTCTGACTTATATGCGGCGTTGCAAAAGGAGGTTCCAATTGGGTGATAGAGGCAGTTCTTCATGTCCCTATCTACTTTGTAGCGAAACCACTTCCAAGGAAACGGGCTTGGGAAAAATAGCGGGGAAAGAAGATCCTGTTGAGCTTGACTCTAGTCTGGCACTGTAAGTAGTGGCGTAGCTAGGTCTGAAGCGCCCTGGAGTGGTTTAACTTGGGCGCTCCCCCTCCCCCCATTGTGTCCATCCAAAAATTAACTGAACCATAACACCATATAAATTTAAGTAAACCTAACAGATTAAACTACTTTAAAAGTAGCCTATGTAGGTGGTTTCTTATTATTCTTGTTCCATAAAGAAAAGAAATTAAAAAGTTATTTTCTTTTTGTGCATGGATTTACATTTACTGAAATGTATGTTATATTGAAATGCAAATCTGGTTAGTTTTTTACTTTTACACAATATAACAACTCGAGGTTTGGAGTTTGGAACTAATAAAACAGAGTATTTCATATAGACAACATTTGTCATTTATTGTTGATCACATAGAAAAAAATATATAATTAAACTAACGTAACACTTATTCACAAATTACATAGTATTTTTAAAGAAAAGTTTATCATTTACGTTTTTTTGTCCTTGATTTTCTGTCAATAGGACATTAATTTGGGAAATATATCACAAATTAAAAGTGAAATTGTTTAACAAATGGGTTACCAACACAAAAGCCTTCTAAGAAATAAAAACTTGAAAAGACAAAATTTTCTAGTGAAAATCTTCACAAATTGTTGGAGAAACTCAAAATTGGATATTAAATTTTCTTTCGTGATTTGGCACTTGCAAATTGTGAGATGGTGTCTTCTAAGTCTATATTTCTTGCTCTGGCTCACTCAATGGAGATCGTTGCTAGAGAACTCAGACGCTCCTGTGACATGGTGCTACGAAGATAGCTTTTGATAATTTTCAGTTTTGAAAAGGATCTCTCAGCACTTGCGGATGTAACGGGTATTGTCAAAAAGATGAGACACGCACTCACAACATCCGGAAAGCTGGCTCCAACTTGAGCACGCACGATCACAGTAACGGCAAGGTCTCAAATACGTTTAAGTTTTTCAATGTGGCTTGAAAAACAAGTTTTAAGTCTTACAAGCTGTTGGCCTAAGTTAGGAGAGATGTCATCTGGGTATTTAAGTACTAGAGGCTTTCAAGAGTCTAGAATTTCTTTGTCACCTGAGTCAGTTAAAAAAGAAGATTTCAAACATTTGAAACACGCACAAATCTCAGTTATTGACTCAAAACGCTCGGTTAGTTGCGTAGTTATGATATCCAGGCTACGATTGAATACCTCAACCTGGAAACGTTTTTCTGTGTCCATGATGGGATCATCCACCTGTACTTCGTCGAAAACACTTTTTTTCTTTCTTGATCTTGAGTCAGTGAAATTTGGCGCAGCTTTCCATTTCAAACAAAGCTGAGTTGCATCACTTTCAATTGTTTCCCAGTTACTTCTTAGGTTAGTGATTTTTGTTTTGAGGTTTAACAGCATCCTTGTTGCATGTTCTAAGTCTTCCTCGGTGCTTTGCAGTTTATTGGAAATGATGTCCATTGTTTCAAGCAAAACACTTTGAACTACTATCAAAATTACCGTTTGAAACTGTTCGAAGTACTTCAAAAGACATTTTGCTTGTTTAACTTCTTCTTGATCACTACTCTCTAAGGTTATGACCGTTAATACTTTCATTATATCAAAGTAGCCACAATGAAGGGCGTCTATGGCTTTGTTTCTTGACGACCATCTTGTAGGGCACACTTTTTAAAATGGTTTTTTCATGGTTGATTTAGTCAACAAATCCCATCTTGATATGGACTAAAAAAAAAACATACAAATTTTGCACATTTTCTAAAAAGTTCCTGATTTCTG
The DNA here is from genome assembly GCA_902141385.1 of Timema californicum. NCBI lineage: Eukaryota > Metazoa > Arthropoda > Insecta > Phasmatodea > Timematidae > Timema > Timema californicum. The sequence goes on from CABFOW010006069.1 coordinate 10,601, forward strand.
GAATGCTTGTTACCGAATCATTGATGACCAGGTTGAATGCGTGTGCACAACAGTGTACATACGTGGCTGCGGGATTTTTACTTTTTATCCTTGCTTGAAGGCCGGAATAAATCCCGCTCATATTTGCGGCCCCGTCATATCCTTAGCCCCTTACTTTAGAAATGTCAGAGAACTCTTCAATTACTTTAAGCACAACGTTTTCCAAATATTCTGATTTTTGGCTTCCCACTTCCGTAAACCCAGAATGGGATGGGCCAGTTTCCTGTGCGAGAACGGTCCAGTCCATTCTGGTTTAGGTAGGTGTCGCCATGTACTTAGTATAGCGCCGCACTTGAGGCGTACTAAATTTTACTATGAAACTGGCCCTAAGTCCTAAAAGTCGTGAAAATAATCAGAGTGAAAAAGTCTGAAAAATAATCGGAGTCCGAGAAATTTTCTAATTCCGAAAAGTGGGGGAAATAAACAGATTCCGAAAAGGGTGAAAAATAATCAAAGTCCAAAAAGTCGGAAAAATAATCAGTCTAAAAAGGTTGAAAAATAATCAAAGTCCGAAAAATAATCTTAGTCCAACTCGCACGGAGCCAAAGTTTCTTTGGGGTCCGTCTTTTTCATTCCCTTGACGTAGAGGTGTCGAGCCGAGGCCGTCAAAATCGGCCTTTAGCGGAGAGTGACATTGTACTCGACATAGCCCTTCTTTGGGTACAGCCCCATTCAAACTGCTAGACAATAAACTGCTTGACAAGCTATAATAAAATATTTGGAAAGCTGGGTGGGTCAAGTGGCCGACACGACTTGGACCAACTGCTAGACAAGATCATGTATAGGAGTACAAAGTGACAGACAACCAAGCGGTCGACACAAGAGTACAAATCTGTGAACAGACCCACTGCTAGACACGCAGAAACGACGTAGACCAAGTGATCGACACGAGCTGGAACAAGTGACAGACAAAAGACAAGCTCTCATATAAGAGGGAAAAGTGGTAGACAACCAAGCGGCCGACACTAGAAGACCAATTTGCTCGACAAATATTGAAATGAATCCAGTTAAGAGTGGCTCAAGTGACAGATAAGTTATTTCAAAACTAACAAAGTGATAAATATGGGCGTAGAAAGTTTTGTGCTAGGATGGTCTAGACCCTCCAAAAATTGCCGTCCTCTCAGCCCCCTGGATTTAATTAACCCAAAAAGAGTGAGGTCCACTTATACGTGTATAAACTTATTATTATTATTTTTATTAGCACCGCGTCTTACTACCTGTTCGGGTTATACGCACTTACGCTAATGTGTAATGGCAGGGTAATTGTGAGATGAAATGGAGGACCTACAGTTTAACGTGGAATCCGAAACCACGGTGGAGGCCTGGCATTCCCCACATTCACAATATGTATTGTCAGAGGTGAAGGAGGGATTTTGTAATCAGATAAATCTGTGTCAGGACCGAGGATTGAACCCCGGACCCCCAGCACAGAAGTCCGACACCTTACCCCTAGACCTCCAGGTCGTGTATAAACCTAAATCATTGTGTTTTTAATTTTAATAATTTATTTATACGTTGCACTCTTCAAACCATATTTTTTAACACTAGTCTTGTTATCATTTCGAATAAATAATAGATTTTGATACATACAATATAGTATTTGAAAATATAGGTTTCTCTGAATGAAACGAGTTATCGGTTATGAGGAAAGGACACAAACATTTTATTATAAATTGTAAAATCATACTTTAAGAACTAACAAGATGAAATACCATCTTATATAAAAGATCAACTGCCAGAAACTAAGTTGGTAACTTATGTAGGCTCTATCCACCCTTACTTTCAATGTACAAAATAGTGCATTTGGTAAGAAGGTAACTTTCAACAATATAGACTCATTCATAAAAGTTTAAAAGTATAACTAGTTAGTGAAGAGTGTATACATTTTCATTGAGTCGTAATTTTTGTCATCGTGTATTTGTAACCATTCAGTTAATACGTATATTAACTATTTAAAGCCTGCTTCGATGGCCGCGTGGTCTTACGTACTACTCTCGCAATTGACTGACTGCCGAGGACAGGACGATCAGGGTTCGATTCCGGTCAGGTGCAGTGAGGGTGGATTTTCTTAAAAGGTTTTCCACTCTACCACCACGCAAAATTTGGGTGCATTACCTATAAATTCAATCTTCCTCATCCCTAACACATTACCGTAATTAGTAAATAATCGTATAGCTCGATTATGTGGTAAATCACGGTGCTAAAATCTAATTACACTAATGGGTTACTGTAATAATGTTATTATAAGATGTGTACTCTCATTTGTATGTAGGGAGGGTTAAAACAATTAATGAAAAATCACCCTCCGTACACCCGACCGGATTTGATCCCCACTATCCCCGTCATTGACCGGCCAGTCTATTGTGAGAGTGACGCCTTAGACCATCAACCACAGAAGCTAAGAACATTTTGTTGTTGCTGCGTTAGCACCAGGTTTATTAATGGATTGGAATAAGTAGCTAAGTTAAGAAGAAATAATCGTGCATTAGTGTAAAAGGAAGATGTAAAAACCACAATGACGGTAACTATCAGCCCAATTCACTCAGTCAGAATACTTACGCATATTCAAGCTAATCTTAAGCCTTATTAGACAGTGTGACAAATGGTATGAGTTCACGGTTGCTACAAACTGAGATGAAACTAATAACGGCAAATAAAATACTCAAAGTTATTTTAAATTTCATATTTAAATATGAGCAATTCTGAAGGTTTTTAAAAGAGCAGAAGTTATTTCAATGCGGATAATGGCCTTCATTTGATGTATTTTACTAAATACTGTGTATGTATTATGTTTACTCGAGTACTGTACTGTAACAGTCCGCCAAATAATAATGTTCCTGTCATTTTGCAAGATTATAAATCTAAAGTGTGTGGACTTATTTTAAAATCTGTTATGTCAATAAAGCTAGCTTAAATATTTTATTAGAATGTAGCTCATGCGTTTGAAAAAGTAAGTGCATCTTTTTAAACATTTTTCCGCCCCCCATTACTCTTGTTCTATTTATATGTAACCCGCTTCAGAGGTAGCATGGTCTAAGGCATCACACTCGCAATAGATTAGACTGCCGATGACAGGGAGATCGGTGTTAGAATGTACTGAGGGTAGTTTTTCATAAATGGTCATCACTCTCCTCCCATGCAAATGAGGGTAGCCTACACCTAGCATACAGTTTTATTTAGGAGGTCAAACATTTCCTACATATACATTTTAAGCAAAATCGTTAGCTCCGTTCGAAAAAGTGGGAATTCAATACAATCGATCATCGATAGACTACCCTAGAGGATAGCATTCGAATTTCGAAGGTTCAATGCCAATTCTAAAGTTGCACAGACCGTGCGCGGGTGAGGCGAGGCAGAGCTTAGATGAATACGTCAGCACTGATCAGGTTAACACGAAACAACGACAAGTCATCCAGTACCCATGATTCAGTAAAGAGAAGACAACTCGGTGAACTGACAAGCGCCAAGTCCCCTTTACTCTGCCATTCTTTCTCCACGAGACAACACTCACGAACACACATAAAGAATGTGTACTTCTTATCTTGGAGAGGACAGCAGTGTAAAGATAGGAAAGAATAGTAAAACGGCAACGCACTCTTAGCTTGCTCTATGGGTCTTACAAGCGCTAGACTACCTTTTCCTTCTACCTGCTCCTTTTTGTCACAGTAACAGTATTCGTACCTACTCCCAGCCTAGATTTTTTTAGCACCACGTGTACTGCCTGTTCGGGTTTTACGCATTTATGCCAATTACGCCAATATGTTAGAGATGAAGATGGTTGATTCTATAGGAAGTGCACCCACATTTGTTTGGGATGAGAATTGAGAAGCTTAGGAATACTACACTCAGTGCACCTAACCGGAATCGAACCTCAATCTCACTATCATCGGCAGTCCATTCTAGTGCGAGAGTGAAGCCAGAGACCAGAGGCTGGCAACCTTTTTGATATTGTGGGCTTTATGGGTTTAAAAAAATGTTTAGCTAATGTGAAAAAAAGTAGAGCAAAAAAAGTTCAATTCTACATTTCCCAATTAGTAATTAGCTATTAAGTCCATTTGTTGAACAAATTGTTGTTTTCTAAATTTTTTGTGGGCTAGATAAAATCAGTCAGTCAGTAGATTGCTGACCCTTGCGTTAAATCATTGGATCATTAAGTGGGTCCCTTAAAATGTCACTCATCAACGTAACAATTTATTGTGAGAATATATTACATGCTGTGCTTGTATTCTGGAAATAATGTTTTGTACTACGAAAGCTTTCCCCTTCAAAACTCATTTGTGACTCCCAAACCAACTCTAAGCTAGGCCTATATAATTCCTATCTACTGTACGAATGCTCAAAAAATCTCCGGAACAAAGGAACAAGGTTGCTCCGGACCTGTTATAGCGCTGTCTATGACAGAAACGAGGAGCATGGTTACTTTGGACCTGTTCCAATGCTGTCTGTGACAGAGAGACGAGGAACAAGTTTACTCCGGACCTGTTACAGCGTGTATTTGATCCGTGGACCAGTGACAAAAAGGAACAATTCCATTAATCTGTCAGGAACAGGTTGTAAATGTGACGTCAGAGGATCAATGACAAAGGAGTAGGTTGTGATTTTACAACCCATCCCTAGCTCTAACGTTTGATCAAAGAAAATGGCGTCTGAAAGATTATCCTGGACGTGTGAAGCAGTGAAAAATTTAATTGTCCAATATGTACAGAGTGATTTCTTATATAACACAAACATTGAAAGCTATAAGGACCGAGACAAACGATTGGCTAAACATAAAGACATATCAGAAGCATTACAGGAATATGGGCCAGGTTGCACGGCCCAGGATGTTAAGAAAAAAATGAATGGGCTACGATGCCAGTATTTAACAGAGGCAATGAAGGTAAGTTTATTATTGTTTATTTATATTTGACCAACATTGAGAATAGGGGTTATTTATATAATTTTAAAAACTATACAAACCATAGTCATTATTGTCTGAACACCTAATAACAAGAATTAAATTAATGGGCAATGAACATCCTTTGGACGTTCTTTAGAAGATGTGTAACTTATTTTTAATATACCTAGCAGGATAGCCCATTAATATATTATCAAGAACATTGTTGTGCTGGTAAAGGATACTTTTAAAGAATTAATGTAAAGAGTGTTTTTCTACACAAATATTTAATTTCTACAACATTTTATGAACATTGCTGTGCTGGTAATGAATGTTTTTATGGAATCAATGTAAAAAATTAATTTTTTACACAAATATTTACTGTCTACAACATTTTATAATTAAAGATTAGAAAAAGTAAAAAGAGTGGGTTTGATACAGAAAGGATATACAAGCCAAGTGTTTATTGGTTCCCATTATTATCTTTTTAGGGTAATTCAACAAAACCAGACATATCTCAATCCAGTTTCGATGAGAGTCCAAGTAATGAAGACATGAGCATTACAATGAATGAAGAACACACTATTGCTGATGACATTGTGAGTACAAATCTAAACCATTTTGTCTTGCCAGAAACTTTACCTGGTCTATTATAAAAGTCCTTAAATTGCTCTATTATTTCACGAACATGCCTAGTTGGTTTATTATGTTGTCGAGCAAGATCATGCACCTGGAAGTTCTCTTCATTATCGAGAGTCCGTACGTCCATATAAGCTATCTCGTTTTCTTTAATGGTATATATTTCCAATGCTTGTAGAATTCAATGTGAATTATTATTTAGGATAAAGATAAAAAGAAAGATTTTATAAAGTGATAAAGAACTTTAATGTTTAATCAAAGAGGCTAATTGAAATGGGAATTGTTAATTTAACATTACTTAACAGTTATATTAAACAACCAATGTTGAATGTAAATTATTATATAGAAAGAGACATTAAATAGAATTAAGTTTTAAAAATGTCATTGAACAATATGTAAAATAACAAACATTAAAAAAACACATTAAAATGTGAGTCATTAGACAAGTGAACATATATTACATTAAGATTATAGATTAACCAGACTATATCTAAAGATTGTTCATGACTAGGATGATATTTATAAATTATACAATTGAAGCAGTGAATAGAATAAGTTAAATTTGAAAAATTGACAATATTGAATAGTTGAAATTAAAAATTTTTTTTAGGTTATATTATTGAATTCATTTCCTTAACTGAGTCCCTTGCTCCTTTTGTAGGCTTCGTAGAGAACGCCCGTTATTTAATGATGTTACATGTTTCGACGCTCTACGGCATCATCCTCAGACATGAAATACAGCCTGAATAAGGTGTTCTAGTTGAAACTAGACGTCAACTGAGAAATATTTGACGTCTAGTTTCAACTAGAACACCTTATTCAGGCTGTATTTCATGTCTGAGGATGATGCCGTAGAGCGTCGAAACATGTAACATCATTAAATAACGGGCGTTCTCTACGAAGCCTACAAAAGGAGCAAGGGACTCAGTTAAGGAAATGAATTCAATAATATAACCTAAAAATTTTTAATTTCAACTATTCAATATTGTCAATTTTTCAAATTTAACTTATTCTATTCACTGCTTCAATTGTATAATTTATAAATATCATCCTAGTCATGAACAATCTTTAGATATAGTCTGGTTAATCTATAATCTTAATGTAATATATGTTCACTTGTCTAATGACTCACATTTTAATGTGTTTTTTTAATGTTTGTTATTTTACATGTTGTTCAATGACATTTTTTAAACTTAATTCTATTTAATGTCTCTTTCTATATAATAATTTACATTCAACATTGGTTGTTTAATATAACTGTTAAGTAATGTTAAATTGACAATTCCCATTTCAATTAGCCTCTTTGATTAAACATTAAAGTTCTTTATCACTTTATAAAATCTTTCTTTTTATCTTTATCCTAAATAATAATTCACATTGAATTCTACAAGCCTTGTGTATCTGCTTCCTTATTACCATTTCATCATGTATTTTAAGTATATATTTCCCTCTGTGTGTAAGAATTGCGACGTTTTTCAGTCAAAACATTATGTAGTGTGTAAGCAGCTAATATAATATCAGTTACTTTTAAAGGCGATAGATTAATAATGTTTAAAAATACAAGGAATATATTTGCCAATATACCAAAACAGCTTTCGACCATACGTCTCCTACGAGATAATCTGTAATTAAATATTCGTTTCTCTGGAGTAATATCACGTAAAGGATAGGGCTTCATAATGTTACTGCTGAGAGGAAATGCATCATCGGCTAGTATTACGAAGGGTGTGGAGACGTTAGTATGGTAGACGTTTCTCACTTGGAATATATAATGAATTGTTGTCCAAAGCACGCTTCAAGGAACTTTTTGCGAACACACCAGCATCGCCAACCTTACCACTTGTTCCAGCATCCACATATATAAATTTATAATTTGCATCAACAAGAGCAAATAAAATAACAATGTTGAAATGCTTATAATTAAAATGATGAGATCCTCCGTATTTAGGACACATAATTCGAACGCGCTTCCCTTCCATTGCTCCAATGCAGTTAAACACATTCCACTTATCTTGAAAATCCTTAGCGATGTTTCCTCACTCAGGTTCTGTTTCAGGTTGTAGCATCGGATGGTTTATAAAATACACTAAACAACAATATAGTCAAGGCTTACCCCGTTTGTTTGTTGACTGGGGCTGCGTGGAAGAACGACACAACAAACCATCGGACCTACCTTCGTGGCACCGGGAAATTAGAACACTGGCGGCGAAGGATATCACGCGAGTGCAAAAAATAAAAAGACATTGGAGTTAATTTGGCATGCGCAGTGAAAGTATCCCTTTCGAGAAGGTTCCCGAACGGCCGCGGACTTTCCCGAGGCTATTCTGGCATGCGCTTACTTTGTATTCCTTTGTGTTCTAGAGTGTCACCCCCATTTTATTTTCCTGTCTCTCCTTTCTCTGTGCTTTATGATATATAGAGTGGTGCCTGAGCCAACAAACGACACAATTGGGCCTAAGTCGTAACTGAGATAGGATAAGCTCCGGCTTTCTTCTGTTTAAAATGTGAGAACAAAATTCACTCTCGGCAAATTTAACTTATTTTATTTTAAATTGTAAAATGTTTCTAAATTCCTTTCTGGCCTGCTTTCCAGAGCTTCAAAATACCTTAAAAATAAATCTGATCGATAGAAATTTACTTTACTGTTCATTAGATGTCGCTTCACGACTAGGCGATGGCGTCTTATCGCCAGTTGAGTTGCATTAAATCGATTGTTTCGATATTTACGTTAATGGGTATCGTTCCTATTTGTAGTTGAATAATGTTCGCAGGAACTATTTAATGTTACAGTTTAGATTTCTTGTTATTATTTTGCAACATGCTTGTTCTAATGAAAGAATGTTAAATAATTGAGGGTAGATTGTTTTGTTGTTAATTTGGTACGTAATATGTATGATGGATAAATATATAAAATCTATATGTAGATTTCTTGTTGTTCTTTTGCAACAAGCCAGTTCTATTGGACGAATAGTCAATGTCTGAATGTAGAATTCCTGTTGTTATTTTACAACATGCTAGTTCTAGTGGGCGAAGGTTAAATGTTTGAATAGGGATTATCGTGTTGCTAATTACCAATAAGAATGGCGCCCTATCAAATAGACATGAAGTACCTACGTTTAACTAAATTATCTGTTATAATGCCGTCTAACTATGTTCTTAAATTTAATGAGTCACATTTTCATATACACTTTTTATCTGTAGTGTAGGTTAACATATAATTATCTGATGTTTCGCCTCTAACTCTAAAACATTGGCTACAATTCATGGTTGTATATAAATTATATATAT
>CABFOW010006069.1:19700-35751 GCA_902141385.1 Timema californicum
TATACTTCTTTTCAACAACAATGTTAACTTTGAATAACGCTGTTAAATATCTAAATGGGCGATAGCTAATAAATATCGACTTATCACGACTTATTCTAATTTTACTATGTATTACTCACCATACCCTAGGTATTTGACCCATTATATTCCTACTATGTAATGTAAACTGATAGGCAGATTACAGTCTCTTACGGCTTTCAAGAGGTAGACGGTCCCTTTTTATTTAACTCTGCAACAGGTGTGAATTGCGAGCTTCGGTGTTGTAATGTTCTGGGTAAGACATTCAAAACCTTGACCTCCATTGCTCTCACTCCTATTGTTCCCCTATTTTATAAATACCTTTTGTATTATTTGAGCATCCTCCCCTTGAGGATGGTTCAAGGTATCTGAAACAGATATAGAACATTCATAATAATGAAACTTTTTTTTCCTTCAGAATGTTGAAGATACGGCTGGAGATGAATCAAGAGTACCACCAACTAAGAGTAAACGCAAGACTGTAACAAATTAGCCTGAAAAAAAATTGTTGAATGAGGCGATGTTGACTCTGAGACAAATGTCGTTATTAACCTCTAAAAATACAGCCAGCGTCCAAAAATAGGATTCATATCACATTTTTAGAAAGTTTGTTGCCTCTGAGCTTCGCACTATGAGTCATCATGATTCAATTTTATTAAGAACCAAAAGAAGAATTCAGCAAGCCATTATGGATGCTTGGGAGGCTCTCGAAACCAGAAGTGAATCTTGTACAATATACAGCTCTTCTTGAGGCTCAACTAATGCAACAGCAGAGCTCAGTCAATTTCTTATTAAGATGCCACAGTTTATATATTTGGAATAGTGGCACGAGCACACTTGGTGGGGATTTTAATATTAGGTACCTACAACAACCCTACATAGTCGTGGAACCTGGATCCTCTGGAAATTTCGGAACATTTGACTTTGAACTTACATCAGCTAGCCACATAAAATCCCAAAGTTTATGGTGCCACAGTTTCTATATTTGAAATTGTGGTGGCACGAGCACACTTGGTGGGGATTGTAGTACTAGGTACCTACAACAACCCTACATAGTCGTTGAACCTGATTCCTTTGGAAATTTTGATATATTTGACTTTGAACTTACATCAGCTAGCCACTCTCCTTTATCTATGGCCACGACTATGAAGGCTGTTGTAGGTACCTAGTACTATAATCCCCACCAAGTGTGCTCGTGTCGCAAATCCAAATATAGAAATTTTGACACCTTAAACTTGGAGATCTTAGAGGGCTAGTTGCATGTGTGATAAAAGCTCAAAGTCAAATATCACTAATATTCCAGAGGATCCAGGTTCCACGACTATGTAGGGTTATTGTATGTATCTAGTACTACAACCTCCACTAAGTGATCTTGTGCCACAATTTCGAATATAAAACATGTGGCTCATGAAACTTTGTATTTTCTTTAAGTTTGCACAAGAACCATATTTTCATACGGAAAATTAAAAAAATTGTACTAATTTATTTTATTATTTATATTAATCATGAATTTTAAAGGCATTGATCAATTCATAACTTATTTTTAATAAAATAATATCTGGTTATAATTTCTTTTGCACTATTCTTTTTCTGTGTCGGTATCTAGGATGTATTTTAGAACCATATCTGCTTTCGTGCGCTACCTATGATTATTTTTAGAACCATGTTCGAGTGTTAGTTTTGTTAATTTTTCTAATGTTGGATAAAAACAGTTAGTTAATTTTGGATGTGGAGCTTTTCAGCCATATAATATCAAATATAATTGATATAATATAATATGTAAAAAAATGTCTTGTAGAAGACAAATTTGGTCGCGTCAGGAAACACTCTATTTGATAGATCTAATGAAAGAAAAGAATTTTTTAACTCTCCTGCAAAAGAAACGTTGCAGAAATTCTAATATTTTCAAGTTAATAGAGGAAGAAATGAAGGAAGCTGGCTCCGACAAAAACTATGAGCAGATTAGAGTCAAGTGGAAAGCCTTAAAAGCCTCTTATGCGGCAGTCCGTAGGGGTGTCAACAATGGAGATAAATCTATTTGTCCATATGAACCCGAACTACATGAGTTACTATCTCACAGATGCATCTCCAGTAAGCAATTGAAGAAAAAGGGGAACACTTCAAATAACGAACAGGAGGACTCTGCTTCGAGTATGTTTATATTTAGTGCAATTTAGTTTTAAGGCCTTTTGGGTTATAAATTATATACTTATTTCGTAACTCCTTATCCTCTATGTTAGGATGGCATACACCTACACATCATCCATCCCAATTTAGTTTTAATTTTATTTTACAAAATATTGCTATTTGCTTGTATGTGGCTCATTTCACATCAAATCACCTAAAGCCATGTTCCTTTGCACTTTAGATTTTTACCTTGTCAGGACCCCTCTGAGAGTACAAGTATTGTGATCGTCAAAAAAATTGAACTTGAGATTTTGATAAATGTCACCGATTTATGACCCCTTGAAACAAAAAAAGTAGTTATTGCGATGCCATATGTGTGTAACTTGGCCTAGAGCCAAAACCATTTTCCCAATAGGGCCAAGACTTGATAGGCCTATCAAGGGTTTTTCATAGATTTTCCCCAAGGGGTTCTTGGAATTAGAAATCTAGCCTTAAAATTAAGGGTAGTTTACTGATGGGCAAAATAAATAGATTTTAAAAGTCACTTTGATTTTGATAAGCCTAAATCTGGTGTTAGGGCATATTTAACCAATAGTTTTCAAGTTGTGGAGGCCCAAATATATCCTAAATACCCCTGAAAGGCTTTTGCAGCAATGGTGTGCAAAGTTGACAACATGACATAAAATATTTTCCATCTCAAGAACTAAAAAAGAAAAATCAGGAATTCTAAAAAAAATTCGCTTCTTTAAAGATTGCCTTCCCCCCTCCCCTACATTGTTTTGAATTCTATAGGATCCTATAGTGTTATGGATTTGTTCAAAATATACATAAAATAATCAAGCCGCTTCCTTACAAGGTAGGCAAGAAACTGTATACAGCTAAAAAAACACAACTCCATACTTAATCCATCCTCACTAAATTCCTCCACACTTTCCTATCCTTGCATACTCCCTTCACTTTAACAACATTCCTACACTGAGTCATGCATGCTCTTTTAATCTTAAATAATAATAATATTTAGCACCGCGTCTTACTACCCGTTCGGGCTATACACTTTAAGTACTAATTACTATAATGGATTAGGACTTGGGAAGGTTGAATTAGAGGAAGTGAACCCGCATATATGTGGAGGAAGAGTGGAAAACCATTTAGGAAAAACCACCCACAGTTCACCCGACCGAGATTCGAACCTCGGTCTCCCCGTCCTCAGCAGTCGAGCTCAACACGACAAGCACATTAGCCAACTACGCCAACGAGGCGGGTTTTTTTAATCTTAAAACTTTTAATGTTACTCTTCTTCACACATTCATCCACCACATTTAGTCATGTCTTACATGGCTTACCCCTTCCTTTCGATCTACTCACTCTACCTTCACATATTTGCTTCATCATTCAATACACACTCATCCTCTAAACATGTCAAAACCAACGTAACATGCGTCTTTCACATTGACCTATTGGATTTACTTTCAAACCACACTCTTAAGCACCCATTTATTATTGATTCTGTCCATACAAATTTTTCCACATTACATTTCTTAAATAACTCATTCCGACCACATTCACCTTGCTCTTGTGTTTCTCATGACAAACCTACACTTCACATCTATAAAACAATGTTGGCATTAACACACTTTTATAGACTCACACTGCCATTTTTGCCTCTCTTGATACTACTACATTCTTTGCAATAGTCCACATACTTACAACGACTCTCCTAGATGCATTGACCCATCTGTCGATTTCACCATTTATCCTTTCATTTTTACAGAATATTGGCCCCAGATACACAAAATCATTCACTTGTTCTTTAACAATCTTCCATTTATACTAATCTGACAATCATTTCCTGATCTGTTCTTATCAAAAACTATCACCTTAGTTTTGGAGACATTTATATGAACATTAATTCTGTGTGTCACCACATTCAAATGATTTAATGTGTTCTGCAGGTCTTTTTCACTCTCAGCCACTAAAACGCCATCTTCTGCATATAACAACACTCTCACATTCACAAAATATGATTTTAAAACTACACTTAAAATAAGAATTCATGTGAAATATCCAATAAAAATGTGATTAATATAAATTACTAAATATAAATTTTGAAGTTTATTACAGTTAAGTTAAGGTTTACAATATTTTACAATTACTATTTTAATATCAATGTTACAATATAGTTTATAAGCTCACAAACAAACTCATATCTCCTTGAGCAGGGCTCTAGTTGGAGATCCTAAAAATTTAATTGAACAATTTTCTTTAATGGTGGACAGTGATAGTATATTAAAATAGATACACTACAATACCGTTTTAGTTATTTTAGGATATTCTATTGTAAGAAAGGCTAATAAAGAAGGTCACTTTGCATTTATTAGATTCACAAATATATATATATATATATATGCCTAATATAATTCTATAATGTTAAATTTTATAGGAATTTGTTAATTTGTTACATATAGATCTAACTCTTTTTAATAAGTGTTGTGTGTATGCATGTGTGTGCGCACACACATACAGAGTAGTTGATTTCTAAAGTTTTATGTGCTTGTATGCACTACAGGGAGGCTGGTAAAATTTATTTAAATTTAAGCTTCAAAAGCCATGTTTCAAACCATTATTTTCTTCTAAAAACAGAAGAAAATATTTTAAAATTTACCATAATGTGATTGTGTTTGAAGGCTTTCAATTAAAATTAAATGTCCCGCCTCGGCGGCGTAGTTGTCTAACGTGCTAGTCGTGTTGAGCTCGACCGCCGAGGACAGGGAAATCGAGGTTCGAATCTCGGTCGGGTGAACTGTGGGTGGTTTTTCCTAAATGGTTTTCCACTCTCCCTCCACACAAATGCGGGCTCACTTCCTCTAATTCAACCTTCCCAATTCCCAATCAATTAGCGTAATTAGTACTTAAAGCGTATTACCCGAACGAGTAGTAAGACGCGGTGCTAAATAATAATAATAATAATAATAATAATAATAATAATTAAACTTAATGCAAATGCTCACTAGATATTTAGTTTAGTTTTAATTTTTTCTTTACTACTAGTTTTTCTATACAAACGGAAAGGATAAGACTGATTAGAAATTTAAAGTCGTAGATTACACCAAATAAATTGTTTTAATCTCAACAGATTTATTTTGAATTAAAAATACACATATAGGCTATTATAAAGATAATTAGAAAAAAATGACTCAATTTTAGAAGCAACTTCACTCGTTCCATGTTTTCATCATATTCATTGCCTCTAAACCTTTCCTTACTCTGAGTGTTTATGGCAGAATGCTGTTCTCAAACAAGCCACGAGTCAACATTTTTGGAGGGATTTAATAAATAAGAGGGGGTCCATTGATTCTTATAAATAAAAGACCAGAGACGGTTGCTGTCTTCAAAGATGTTCTTACTGGTATAATAGTCAAATTCATCTGGGAGAAACCGTTCTCACATTCACTAGAAAATATAGCAACCGACATGATTATATTATTCATTACAAAACTGTCCGGAAATGTCTTACTATATACATATTCCCAGAAACTCCCAATTAACTGTCTTTTATTGAGTTTGAACTTGGCAGCAAGCTTTTTCTTTTCATTTGTCCCCCATAAATTATTCAAACATTTTTGGGCTGGTTTTTTATGTCTACTACTTTTATCAAGTTAACAATCTCCAAATCTTATTCACTGAGCAGTCTCTTCTCAATTGATTGTTTCAATGCTTCGTAGAACTTCTCAGCATCTAAAGGATCATTACTCTTGCATCCCTCCCTTTTATGAAGAGGAGCGCCACAAAATTAAAATTTTGTATTGCTTCTATGGCCATGGTATAATAAGTACCTGGTACTGATTTTCTACTTTAAAATACAGAGACTGTTGATTTCAATTTTTAGTTTACAAAGCCTAGGTCAACATTTTGATGCTGAAAAGCCTCGTTCAACTCAGATAATTCCTTTAACCCATCACACATCAAGCCAAGATATAAAATGAAGTTAGCGTCAATAATTTTATCCAGAAGGCCACTGAAAATGCACTTTTTTTGTTATCTCATGTTGGATATTCTTTTCCCTCTTTAAAATTGCTTATTAAAGATTCATAGGTTATCCATACTGGTGAAACAGACCTGAAACTAGATGCAATGCATCATGTACTCAATATTCTACCAACTTTCAACAATTCAACTTGTAGTAATTAAAAAAAACTTAATTCCCTGCTGCTTTGGGGGAAAGCATGGTATAAAAAACTTGTCAATCAAGGATTTAAACCTGTTGACTCCTGAAACAAATTTAACTACATCAGAAACTGAAAGCTCAAGTCTGTGATTAGCACAATGTCAAACAATAAGTGATGGAAATTTCTCCTTGAACAATGCCCCAACACCATTATTCTTCACAATCATCATTACTGCACCATTACACGTTAACCTTAATAAGTTATTGTCTGTCATTCCATAAGAGTGAAGGAAGTTTATAACGGATTCAAACACACCCTTGGCAGTAACACACTTAAGCTCGACCAGATCTAAAACTAAATTAATTGAAGCATCCACACCTTTTGAAGGTATAAAAACATGAATATACACAATGAGACTGGATTTATTACTTAATGGAGTAGATTTGTCCATAATTAATCCAATTTTGTTATCAGATTGAATGATTTCATTTACAAGTGTTTTCCTCATCTCATGACTAACCTGCTCAACAATATTAGCCCAAGCTTTAGTCTAATGTAAAATACGTCCCATGTTAAGGCTGTTTAGCTCCTGTAGAGCAAATTCTCTTTTGAAATTGTGAAAGGACTGATAACCTTTTGCAACCTTATATATGGTATGAAAAAACTTTCCAGCAATTTATTTCTCGCTAGAGCTGTTTCAGGATCACTTTCTCAAACGTTTCTTTTTCCTCCTGTAAAACATTATTCTATGCTTTTAAATAAAGTACTGTGCCTGTGTATGTAATTGAGTTGCTACTTTGAGTGGTACACGAGACTATGCATGAGTTTTTCTACGCCTTGATTGTCACAATAAACAAGGGTTGATTTTGCTTCAACACTCAAAACACTGATTTCTTTTAACAGGCTTCGCAAGTAAACTGTCTGTCTTGATGCGTCCGTGCTCTGCTTCAGTGCTTGAAAGAGCCACAATGGATTATTTTCTTGCCTCCCATGTCATGGCAGAGCCTGCCACTTGAAAAATGTAGCTTGTATATGATCTCCGGTCATTATGATATCCTCCCCAGTCTGTATTCACATATCCAATCAGTTCAGCACCCAACCTCTTGTAGGCTTGTTTATTGTTTCTCGTACCTTTCAGGTATTGCAGGACACATTTTGCTGCAACCCAATGTACTTTCCAAGGGTTTTGATTGTACTGGTTCAAGGAGCTCACTGCATACGCTATGTCAGGCCTTGTTGATACTGCGAAGTACATCAGAGAACCAATGAGTTTCTGGTATGGAACGTCCCTCATTTACTCTGCCTCTTCCTTTGTGGACGGATCCATGGCTTTGGATAACTTATTGTATCCATCTAATGGAGTGTTCACTGGCTTGTAGTCTTGCATGCCGAATTTCTTGAGAATATCTATATAGGATCTCTGTGACATAGTGACCAACTTTGAACTCTCATTTTGTTTAATTAAATTCCAAGACGGCAGTGCCGTTTTCCCAAGTCCTTCATCTGTAAGTTTTGAGATAAATCATCTCTCAATCTTGTGTACACTTCCTTGATGTTTGTTGCAAAGATTAATCATCTACATAGACAACCACGATCAAAGTCACACTAACATCATTCATATAGTAGACACACTTGTCACTATCTAATTGTTCTAGCCCGAATGTCTTTAGTCCTTCGTGCAATTTTTTAAACTATTGACAGCCTGACTGCTTTAGTCCATGATTGTTGAAACTATCCGCCTTCTCCATATAGATCTTCTAATCAAGATCACCATTTACAACTTAAAGCTGATACGAAGTAAGGCCCAACTCTGCTGCTAGAGCAGCAATTAATTCTATTGAGCTAAGTCAAGCAACTGGTAAAAAAGTTTCATAGAAGTCGATCCCAGGATGTTGAGTGTAGCCCTTCGTTACCAATATAGCTTTGCAGCATTCAACTTTACCACCTGGTCATACATACTTTGTCATGAGTACCCATCAACAGCCAATGACAGTTTTATTTTTCAGGCGTGGCTTCCATGTCCAGGCCTTGCTTTGTGTCAAAGCATTAAACTCAGCTTCCATCGCTTTGTTACTATTTTGCTGCATATGGTCCTTCTAAGGCTTCTTATACTTACAAATTTACCACCTCTTCAAAAGCCAAGCTTGCACTTTCAAGACTTTGCAATACCAAATTAAATGATTTTGCTGGTCTTCCCGGCTTGCCAATTTTACTCACTCTAGGTCGACCAGGCCCCCTCTTAATCTTAATCACTGCAGTCTTGGATTGGGATTACTGGAAAAAATTCTCGATAATTAATTGATTGGAGGTTATTATTATTGACATCAGGATCAATGGGGTAACTTTCTTGGACTATCTAAATGTCCATCATTGTCTTCAGAATAGTATCTTTCACACTGTTATTAACATAGAAGTAAGCAGATTCAAAGTTTGCAAATTTCTTACGTTCATTCAAAACATTGACAATTTCAAAATTCTTTTAAAATTTAACATCTTGGCCTCTCATTATTTTCCTTTTTTCTGGATTCCAAATTCAATACACCTTTAATTATGTCGAGTATTCCACAAAAATACTTGCTTTTGATCTTGGATCAAACTTTCCTTTATTCGGAGTATGATTTAGCATGCACAAGGCCTGTTACAAAAGTTCCCGAACTTTTTTTATAATTCTTTTGGGCTTACCTACAATTTATTCATCAATGAAAACTATAGTAGAACCTTGCTAATCTGTCACTTGTGGGACTGGGATTATGGTCGGAACGCAAAAAAGGTCGGATTATCAGAAAAAAAACTAAATATTTACAGTACTATATTACATACATAAATAAGACAGTCTGAAATAAAATAAAACCTATACAGAAACAAATTTTTTAGTGAAAAAATTCGGTAATGCTCTTTTGTTTGGCAGATGACAGTCTAGACTTAGTTGGAGTGGTTCCTCCTTGTCTCTGTAGCACTTTTAATTTTTCATTTAAAGGAACAATAAGTGTTTACGTTTTACTCCTGACATACTGTATGTAATGCAAAAACTACGCACACAAAACACAATCCACATACAATGAGTAATTACCACACACTAGATACTAGATGCCGGATCACTGAGGCAGCAAAAAAACTGACTAGTAAACAATAGTGCATCAACAATGGATGACCAGTCATCAACAAGTCGGTGCATGCATTCTCTTGAGCTGCAGTCGAACTAACCGGAGCGTCCGACTAGCCAAGGGTGGACTAGAGAGGTTCTACTGTACAAAGAAAACCATACTCAAAGACCAAAGCTAAAAGCCCCACCGGCATCTTAAGGAAGCAGGCTAGTCACAATATATGAACCAAAAACACGTGCCATGCCCAGTTTTTGCTGCGAGCCATAGGTTGCCTACCAAGAATGGCTAAGGCCCAATTAATTATTACATAGCAAACAAGAAATGACAGACCTAATTAGGTTGTCAATACTAATAAACTAATCCCAACTTACTTGGTCATGGCGTTGCAAATGTCAGCTAAAAGACTGAGTGATATAACATAACAACAAAGAGCTCTACTAAGCTCTACTCTAATAAATAAAATATATACACTAACAAGGACAGTCATTAAGCGATATAATGCATATGGGATTTAATTAGAACATAATAACTAACCAAACCGTTATTAGCGTGATCCCTTTCAGGGCTTGCCAATTAAACTAGACATTAGCTAACATCAAATACCTGAGCCAGCGCTATACCATTTAAATATTTTATACAATTATATATTAAGTATTCCAAGCGGTAGGGTGCTTTTTGCCAGGACGACGGAATAGTCCACCATCTTATAGGTCTTGATTTGGCGGTTGTAGAGCGGGTGGTCCTCAGGCAGTGAACAAAGTTTAGGTCAGCCTACTAGAGTGATATAAATTAATGTAATTTTATTTAGACAGGGCAACATATATTTGTATGCATCAAATTAGCTCATGAAAAGGAAAAGGGGGAAAACGACCAATCAAATCCAAGAATCATCCAAGTAGGTGCCAAGTTGGAGGGGGGAGGCCATCGCGCAGGCGCAATGTTCTGTTGTTGAGAGGTGTGGATTGAGGTTGTCTCCCATTGTTTGGCTAGGCTAAATGGAGTAAATAGTGGGTCAACATCAGGTGATCATGGTGAAGGATGCTAGCACTAGACAAGCCACCGTAAGTCAACTGCAGTAGATTATCTTAGTTAGTTCTTGTACTATTTCCATGAGTTAAATATGCTTGTATGTGAGGACTAAATCCTATTAACCCGGCACAAAACATACTAGGAAGTGTATGTTAATTATAATGACAAAGAAATGAAAAAGAGAATGGAGACATTATTTTTGTAGCATTAATAAAATATGAAACTTGAATCTTATTGCAGCCAATTTGGTCGCCATGTTGAATATCTTATGGATTTCTGACAATGTTTTTGAGACATTTTTTAATTCTAGAATCCTTAAAAACATATAATTAGACACCTAACTTTCATATATTAAAATAATTAGGGTAATTTAAATTTTATGGCAGTTATTTTGGGAAACATGACCACCATTTTTGGGGTGGGGGGATAGGTTTAAGGTGGCTCCCCTTTCTAAACGTTGATAATGGGTGTGGATGACACTGGGTCATGCATGGCAAAGTTGATGTTCGCATAAAGTGCAGTTCTTTGTGTGTAACTAAAAGTGCTTGAATAATAAACTATATGGTTCTGAAAGCCACATACTGGGATTTTTTTTAAAGAAAATATACTGTAAATAATGGAAATATCCTGGATTTCCTCTAGTCCAGCAGACACCCTGACCAGCTGTTGATGTATTATATCAATTAATACATATTTTTTCATTCATAAACCACACTAAACACCATCTTTAGTTTTTTACAAGAAAGTTTATACTACTATGAGATAAAATTATGAATGGTGTGTAGAGTAAATTGTCTAGCAGAATCTAAATTTTGTTATTATGAATCTCACCTCATTTTATAGGCCTACCCTTGATGGGCATTTCCAAGGATTTGGTCAAATGTAAAACTGCCTGTATGGTCACTATGGATTTTGGATTATCTATATAGATCACATTAAAGGGTAGAAATGAGGGGACTATGATTAAGATGAAATATCAGGAGGGGGATTAGAATCTCTTGACATAAACTCAATTCACTTCTCCTGCCAGGAATTCAAACACAGACTTATCTATGTTCAATAAACTAAACTAGACTAATGACTTAATCTCTGTGCCTATTTGTACAAGTCAATGGAATTATCAAGTATATGTATTGATATTTATTAGTTAGTGAAATTGTTCCTGAGGTGTCCACATTCTTCTTGTCTTTTTCAGACAGTGTTGAGGACATGTGTGACGATGATGATGGTGGTCCAATTGATGTCCCCTTGAGTAATGGGGTCAGCACAACAAGAAACCGTGAACCACTGTTTGGCCCCATATCCTTGTTTGGAAAAGTGTCAAGCCGCTCGCTGAAGAATGAGCCATTCCAAAAGGAGATTGACAATGGGGAGAAGACTGGGGCCGAGGAGGCAAGAGTCCAAGCAGAAGCTGCAAAGGTGAGACTGAAGCAGGACCAGGAGAGCTTCAAGGCGAGACTGGTGATGGAGAACGAGGCTCATAAGGCGCAGGTGAGGCGAGAAGATGAGCTGCATAAACAGAAGCTGAGGCACCAAGAGGAACTTCATCAACAGAGGATGCTCCACACTGCAGAGTGGCACCAATTCGAAGTGCAAAGGATAAAACGAGAGCTAGCTATACAAGGTGTTCCAAACACAGGGCAAGATTGTGCTATGTCTCAGACCAGTGATCAGTCGGTCACACAACAAGCTTGTCTCCCCCAAAATTAACAAAAAACTCACCATCTTTCTTATAATTTTCAGTACAAGCTGTTACAACTAAATGATCTTTATAAATGACCAAATAGACATAGGTTCAAATAAAAATCTATTTTTTCTAAATATCTAGGCCTATAAAATATCTTAAATCATCTATAAATCGAAGGAAAACACATTTAAAGAAAGAAAAAAAGAGACAAGAATATCTACACAATATTGTTAATATTTGAAATACTGTATCTGCTTAGCATTATATATATATATAGGCCTATAGTATTTATTTACTTCATAGCCAATCTTATTTGAGATTTGAAAATAAATAAATAAAGAAATGAGGTTTGTAAGGCTCTTTAAATTGGTGCACTATCAATCACTTTTTAATTTAAATAAATGCATAGATATAGGGGAAGTTGGGGCAAAGTGAAATGGTTAAGATTGAAAAAAGAGTAATGTTGAATATTTAGACATAAACATATCTAAGAGGTTCTTCTATGAAATATAAAAGGTTTAAAGGGTTACATGACTAAATTTAATGAGAAAATGCTGATCTAGAAGGATGATTTGCTTAGTCAGTATTCAGTTGCACACATTAATCTTTGGTGGCAATATCTTCTTAAATTTATTACTATTGTGATTAACAGTATGGTCACAGACAGGGAAAACCTGAAACAGGGAATAGGAAAACTGAAAAAAAAAAATCAGGAATTTGATCATGAAACAGGGAAAATTAGGAATTATTTACATTGAATCAAAACAAGAGGATTATCAAATTTATATTTAGTGAACTCCTCTATTCTATACATAAATTTAGGTCAAGTAAACTAATAATCAACATTGGACACATTATGTTGCTTTAATTGCTTATCTTCTTCACTTTAACAAAGGTCATATTGATGCAAACTTTGCTTAGGCTTATTTTTAATGGCAGGTCACATTCACTAGATTACAGCAAAAGTATGTAATTACAGTTGCTTGCAGGAATATATCTACATATGGAAAACCCATTTTAGCTTTATGAGGTAATTTGAGGTATTTGGAAGAAGGTACATGAAAGATGGATAGAAACATATAAAAGGAACAAACACAATATGGCTTGTACAGTGAAAAGAAGAACACAGTTCACACTTTACATTGCTGCCTTTGGACAAAGAGGTAAATGAGTGCCTCTTGAAGAAAATAAATCATTACCTCCCAATCCTCTAACCTAGGTTTTATTCTATTGGAACTCATCAGGAGGGAGTTTGAAACTCGTAACACAACTCTTTTTTCCCCCTCTTAGAAATTTGCATTTCACACTCTTCCCTGATGAGTTCCTATAGAATGAAATCAAGGTTAGATGATTGGGTGATAGTGATCAATTTTATCCAAGAGGCAGCCATTACCTCTTTGTCCAGTGACAGCAATGTATGTAAAGTGTCAACTGCATTCTTCTTTCCATTATAAAAGCCAGATCGTGTTTGTTTCCTTTTATGTGTTTTCCGTCCACCTTTCCTGTACATTTCCCCAAATATAATACACTTTGCTTGCAGGAGTAATTTAATTGGTTATTTGATTGATAACATTGATAATAAAGTCAAACATTACCAGCTCTTTAGATTCTGAGCATTTGTTAGGGCTGGAAAAGGATATTTCGAAAAAAATGAACATGCATTTTTGTTTAGGAACAGTGGAAAATCATTAAGGATTAAACTCTTTACCACACTCAGTCATGATTTGAGCCTCAACCTCCGCATCACCAGGAAACTAGAAATGAGACGGACATATTTGTCAACAAACTCATCAGTTCAGGTCAGGGTTCTTAATGATAGTAGTACAACCATGTTGGCCATTGACTACTTAGTTACCTACAATTAAATGAACAGGTAAAACATAATCAGAGAAAAAATTTATTTTTGGTGTGGAAAACCTGGCAAAGTCATAGAATTTAAAAAGTGAATTCCTGTGTGTAACCCTAAAAAATCTCAATACAAAAACTCAAATTTAGCTAAGAACTAAATAGCCTATTCCTTGTTTTAACTGTCTGAATTAAAAATAAATCCTTTTAAGTTTTTTTACCCTTCACCCCTCCCTCTTCCCCCTTTTTTTTTCTTATAAGCAGGATATGGTACATGAAACAGTCAACTAACTGTAATATTTGCTCTGCTCCTCGCAGTTTCTTACAGATTTTCTCTTATGGGGTGGAAAGTGCTAACTTAAGATTTGACTATTTTAAACATTGTATTTAATTTGTGTGTTTTTTAAAATCATATACCACAGTGAAGAAATAAACCATTTGAGATGACAGAATAGGATTTAGAACCAGTAGTATTATTGAAAATAGGTGAATTTGACAGGTTTACTTAGTGGAGATGGTAAGGAGGGATTGTTTGCTTTGAATCTGTAAAGAGTCAGGATGTTAGGTTTCAAAATCACTCCAGGGATAAATTTTTCCTAATATATCATTTTTATTTCTTAAACAAGTTGTAAAAGACAGTGCTAAAAAACTAACAATGTATGTCACACAACTTATCCTTAGTTATTTATGTTTTATTATTCATTAATATAGACTTTTGTAGTGCCAAATACTAGGAAAAAAATAGCCAAACTGTTTCTTAGGGCATTTTAAGAGCATCAAAATTAATTAATGTTATCTGGAGAAGTTTTTTTATTTTGATGCACTATACTTTTTTTTCTTTCACCTGAAAAGTTCTTCCAGTTGCGGCATTGACTTTGCCACTCATCCTCCATAGCCTGATTCACATCCGCCTCACTCAGTACCCCAGGTCCCATGAGCCTCTCTACTTCCTGCATGTTTCCTTTCCTCAGCCAGTACGCTACACCCCTCCTACGAATTTGAAGGTCCATGGGACAGATACCCATAGCCACAAAAAACGCGTTTGTCACTACTGTATAGTACGCCCCGGAGAGCCTCAGAAGCACACTCCTCTGTAGCCTCCGCAGCATCCTGGAGTGTAGCACTTGCTTCAACATTGTTGCCCATATGCTAGCTCCATAACCAACAACAGGCAGCAATATTGCTTAATGGTATGTTGCAATCACCTTCATAGGTAGCCTAAACCTTCTTTGTCTAATTCTGATTATTTTATTCATTATTTTATGCGCTTTCTCACACGTTTACTCCATATGAACTGTATGGTTAAGGTTCTTAGCTAGTGTCAGCCCTAGGTACCTTGTTGTCCTGCTTCTTATCGTTCTCTCATCTACCTTGAGAATTGTATCTTTAGCTAAGGACCCCCTGAACAACATATAGGTTGTCTTAGCCGGCGCCATTGTTAGTTTTACTAATTTGCACCAGGTAGCCTATCCAATTCCATTAACACCTGGTTGCCATTTTTTTCCAGCTCTTTCTTCGAGTTTCCCTACAATTATATAATGGTGATATATGTCTGAGTTGCTTGAATAGCGCCGGCCACCACAGGTTATCGAATGCGCCTGAGATGTCCACGAATAAGCCCACCACATATCTCATCCTCTGTCGATTTGCCTCTCCGAAATCCGTACTGTCTTTGATTTATGCCTATCTTTTACCTATGCCAACATAATCTTTCACATAGTATTTTTTTATTGAAGCTTTCCCCTTGGTATTTAAAAGGCATATCGGACGGTACAACTTCGGAAGCTGGGAGTCTTTGTCATCTCCCTTACTCAGCATGACCACCTCACTCATTTTCCAGATGGTCATTAAATTTGAAATAAAAGAAATTACAATAAAATAACAAAACGTTGTTGTGCCTCACAATACGACCCTTGCATCTTTCCTCCACACTCGCCGTTCGGCTGTTGCCCGACTCAGAACTACCGGCTTGACAGTTACGCCAAACCAGGGTATCTGCGAAAGGGCTGATTTGTTGTTTGAGTACCGAGTCATTGTCATGACTCTTAACCTCGCGAATGAACTTATTTACCAGA